>VDFB02052163.1:0-54862 GCA_007258455.2 Sequoia sempervirens
ATGAGGTTACTATTTATAGTAAACCACCTTCAGAAACATGCTAAAAATAGCAGGTCAGCTAAAAATGGCAGTGTCGACAGGACAATAGAGCTATGAGGATGCTACGTTCAAAATTTCAAGTTGATCCAAGCTTCAGAAGTGCAAAAATGAGAAGGTTTACTATAAATAGCAGGGTATGAGAAGCTGGCAAGGACGAGAAAAATGGCTAAGTATAAACTTCATCCTCCACCCCCTGTGAAATGCGCCCTCAAGGAGAAATAAGTTGATGAAAATATTCTAAGTCACTGTCAAATCCTCCTGCCATGGCAAAATGCGCCCAAGCTGGTGAAGTAAAGTGAAAAAAAAATTCTAAGTATGAAATTCATCCTGCAGCAGGGGCAAAATGCGCCCAACTTGAAGAGAGCTCAGGAAGGTTGAAAAAGTTTCTAAGGCAAACGAATATCCACCTCCACTAGTAAAATGCGCCCAAGTTCAACAAGGAGGAGTGAGCAAGCAAAGTCAAAAGGTCAACAATTTTTCATCCTTCATGGGGTACAAAATGCGCCCAAAGGAGAGAAAGGTCAAAGAAGTCAACGAGTTTTATCCTCCTCCCATGCCAAAATGCGCCCAAGGGAAATTGATAGAAGTTAAAAAAATTTCTAAGTGTCGGATATCCTCCTCACCCCTCTAAATGCGCCCATCTTCCTCCTAGGTGGAAATGCGCCAAGTTTAGAAGAAGTCAAAGAGGGTCAAAGATTTCCATCCTCCTTGCATGCTCAAATGCGCCCAAGTGCATGCATGTGAAGACAAAACCAATGGCATGCAAAGAGACAAAACGTATGCATGCAAGGAGGGAATATTCCAAATGAGTTGAAAGGCAAGTTTTAAAATCCACTTCATAATGCAAATCCGCCCAAGTGTAGAAGCTGGTCAAAGAGTCAAAGGCGTTGGAAGAAGTCTCATCCTCCAGCACATGCAAAATGCGCCCATCCTCCTCTATGCCTCAAATGCGCCCAAAGTTGAAATGTGAAAGGTAAATAAAGGTAGTAAATAAGGTAAAGGTGGGTGAAAATTCTCTTCAAGGCGTGGTGAAAGGGTGATGAATGCTAGGCGTGGATTTGAATATTCCTCTCAAGTGTGCTACATGCGCCAAGGTGGTGGGAGTCATAAGGTGTTAGAAAATTTGCTAAGGCGTGGAGAAGTGATGTGTGTTGGAAAATATTTTAAGATGATGGAAATAAATTGTTAAGGCGTAATTTTAAAATTCTTCTAAGTATGCTAGGCGCCTAAGATGATAAACTTTTCAAGGCCTTGAAGGTGTCGGGAGAAAAAAAATTTTGCTAGGCACCTCTATGAGAAAAAAATTTCTAAGTGAAGTTGATATTTTCACGGCAACTGGGTTTGAATCCTGGAAACACCATATGAACAATATATGAAAATATATATATATATATATATATGCTTATGAGAGTTAGACAATTACATCACATCCATAGATTATCAACAATGTAAACATATTAGAATTTTGGGAGAAGGGACATGATGGCTCCACCCGAAGCCATATGCCAAGCCTAAGAGGGTGTATACCACAACCCTCCCCCTTGGCGACTTGTGTCTGCTTTCCTCATCAGTGTCCCAACCCCCTAAAGAAACTTGCCACGTTGTGGAATCGGGTGGAGGTCGCAAGTGGGCTCTTTGGCCTCCTACCACTTCACCCCAGGCCCTTCCTTCTTGTGGAATTGGGCAGAGGTCGCAAGTGGGCTCTTTTGGCCCCTACAACTTCACCCCAGGCTCTCCCCACAAGGTGGATTTCAGACAGTCAAGCATAATTCTGATTCTATAATAAGAAATCCTTCATTAAATACTCTTATTATCTTATAAGCAATATGCATACATAGGTAAACAATGATTTGCAGAAAATACACATGAATATATCGATATAACTAATAATAGCAACCTGCGGTGATACACTGGTCTTATTCTCCTTTTCTTCCTGATCTGTATGTTCTTCTCCTTGATCAATGATGTATCTTTCTAAGATTCGATCTGTCCTTAATACTTAGAAGATATTGTTAGCGTAAATCAACGCATAAGAATATGTTACGCATATTCGTATTACAGAGACATTACAACTATAAGATTTAATAATTGCTGCAAGCATCATTATTGTGTAATCGTAAATATTATATATATATATGAACTTATCTGATTATGTTTGCTGCTGCACTCAAAAATATACATTTCTATCGCTGCCTTTAATTGCTTACTGTTGTCTTATGGATTCTTGGCCATTATGAGGGTCGCCCCTATTTGAATGAAGATTAAACCCCTTTAAAGGCTCTAATCGTGCCCTTTGGAATATATTCTTTAGTGCCTTTGACCATTAAATGAATCGCTGTACTTCTGTATTTTAATTGCTGCTTTGTATTTTTAGTCTTAAACTTCATCGCTGTCATTGGTGATCCCCCCATTGCAAATGATTTGAGTCTCCTTATATATCTCCATGTTTAGTGAAGTGATGCACCTCTTTAGAAAGGAGACATTATTTGAAAGGGTGTGTCTTTAGTTAATAACTTTGTTTTTGCATTAATCGTTGTCTTCCTTATGTTTGCCTTTGTTTATATGAATCGCTGCCTAAGATCTGATCGCTATCTCCTTTCAATCTCATTGCTGCTTACGTGTCACTTTTAATCTTTCTAAAAACTCTTCATTAATTTGAGTGATCACCAACTCAAGGGAGTTAGCCCTAGACAAGCTTCTATTAATTTTAATAATCTGAGTCGACCTCACTTGCACGGGCTATTATTATTATTGTGTATTTAACCCATTTACCTGTTTTCCAACGTCATACTGTAGTCCTACGATCTGTAAATGGACAGGGACATGACAAATTTACATTCTTTACATCACATGCATCTTACAAGTTACAGATTTCAAATTTACAACTATTGATAATTCGATAAAATATGGTTTGACCTTGCTTTCTAACTCTTCAATATTTTACTTTGTAGGTTCTTGGTGGATAGATTGGGGTGCAAATACCCCAAATCTCCAAAGATCCTCTGCATTTTGTGCCAACCTTGTAGTGCATCCAGTTGTGAGCGCAGTTGGAGTTTGTTTGAGAACATCCACACGAAGAAGAGGAACAAATTAGCTCAAAAATGCCTCAATGACCTTGTCTTTGTGCAATTCAACCTTCAACTTCGCACAAGAAGGGTAGAGGAAAAATCAAAGGAGCACATTGATTTGGATGAAATTGATCCTTATAGCAATTGGATAGGGCGAGATGAGCAGCCCCCATTGTTTACTGAAGATGAGATTCTTGATTTTGAGTGGCAAGCATTGGAGGATGTGGGTGTAGCAGGAGATATAGGATCAAAAGACATTGATGAGGCTGAGGAGGAGTCATTGCCATCTACTAGCAAGATGGAGGTTGAGCCAGAGCCACAAGCATAATCTTCTATGTCGAGCAAGGAGCCACAACAGACTCCAAGGATTAGAACCTCAACCTTTCCCCAAGTTTCCACTAGATTAGGGAAGAGGAAGATGTAAAATGTTATATTTTGTAGTATGTAATTTATGAATTATGATGATGATTTTAAAAGGCAATCATCATAAACTCATAATAGTTGTTAGCTATCTATTGTATCAGGATTTTGCATGATGATGTGATTTTGTACTCAATTTGTATTCAAATTAATCAAATTCAATAGAAAACACTTTTGTACTCATTTACAGACTCATTGGATACATCTTGTCATTGAATTTTGCAAAAAAATGTGTTTCTAAAGAAATTTAAGCAATTTTTTAACTTGTCGAGTTTTTTGCTAAGTTTTTTCCAAGTCAAAGAATTTGGGCCTATTGAGATTTTTTCGAGTCCGAGTCTGCCAACTAAGCGTGGTACAACACTTCTTACCATTCACTGAACAAGATAACACCATGTAAAAAAAATTACAGTCAACCACTACTACCTCTCACATTCTACCTTGCACGCAATTCCAAGGTACAAGTCTTCAATTCAACACTCAAACATCAAGGAGATCTACTCCAAACTCTCAAGGACAACTTAACCTCGCTTAGTATTAAGCAATAGGAAAATTGACACCATTCCAAGCATACAATCACCAAAGGAGACATGGTCCCTTTGCACCTATAGTCGTATTTTTGAAGCTCGAAAGCAATTAGACTACCTAGCACCAAAATTCTATGGATCTTATCGAGTGCTATAGTGTGTTGGCAAAATTTCTTACAAATTGGACCTACCTCCATCTTCCATGTGATATGTTTGAAGAAGGTCCTTGGACAACACATTCAATTTTGGTCGGCACTTCCCAAATTGGATGACAAAGGTTCCATCATCCTCAAACTTGAGGCTATTCTAGACAAATATTTGTGCCACCTTCATAACCATACCATCATAGATGTTTTGGTCTAGTGGTGAGGCTTGCATCCACAAGACACAACTTGAGAATTTCTCCACTAGCTTCAATAAAATTTGACCCACAACTAAAGCCTTGAGGACAATTCTTTCCAAAGGGGGAGGGCATCTTAGAACCCTTACATCCCAACCTTCTTTTATTATTTTATGAGCATTGTAATAATCATAGTTTAGTTATTTAGCTCAAGCATCTATTTTGTATGTGGATCTGAACCTTTAGTATTAGGGTTGTTAGAACTTAGAAGTTAATATTGAATTGTGTGAATTTATCCCACAAGTATTGCATGAAGTTGTAATAGTATAATGAGTTCATCTTAATAATATGGATTTATCCCACATGGGTTGTACCTCATAGGTCACACTTTGTGATGCTTATAAATTGGTGTTGCAATGAAGACAGTATCATCTTGAATCATATTTTGTCCAGAGCTTTTGCTTTTAAAGAGGTGCCCCCTCCAAGCAGCCTGCAATACTTTGTATTTGATTCATGAATATAAAAATATTTGCGGGTATAGCTAGAGCAACCTCTGTTACATCCTAGTTATGATTAAACCTAAGAAATTCCCAAACACCACTTGAAAAGCATTTGTTAAGAATTATCCATTCTCAAAGGTCAAAAGAATAATTAACTAATTGTTTGCAAAATCTAAAGCAAACACTAATTCCTAAGGAATAAGTAATTAATTGCTTGCAAGAGCTAAAGCAAACATAACTCTCCTTTTTTACAGTTCTAGGATAGTGCAAGTACTAAGGTTAGAGAAAATTATTCATGTACATCTATTTTAAGTGGATTCACAAACCTCAATGCCAACATTGCACATTTAGAAGCTATTACAATCTGAAATGGTTTGTTTATCATTGGATTTGCCAGCAAAGTCAGGGCATGAATAATATCAAGCATAAAGATGATATTTAAAAGGAAGACAACATAAAATTAGTTGTTTGTTTCCTAGTTCAGCTGGTTGGTCTTCATCTATTTTAAGCATGTTGCGAACCTCTTTTTTGAATAAAAAAATAACTTTATTGGAAAAAAATGGATTCACAAACAAGCTAAAGGACCAAATTAAAAATTACTTTATCATAACTAAACATGGTTTAGTATAAATGCTTATTTCTAAGGTCCTTTTGATCAAGGTGGTATGTAGCAGTTCACTGTTTCATCATTGAGGAGATCGATTTTATGATTAATTAGTTTTAAAATAATTTCTTTAATTATTTTAATTAAAAGATAAATTTCTTTAATATTCTTGAGCTGATAATAAATGCTTTATTCTTATATTTAGTAATTAAATAGTAATATTTTATTTTATCATTTACATTACACTTCACATATCCTTTAGTTTTATTTTTCTTTTTTCTTTTTTAAGCTATAATGATGATGGTCTCTCTTGTTTGCTTGTTGGGTTATTAAGAAAGATAGTCCTTGGTGATAAAGTGAATTGCTATAAAAACAATTTTTTGCCTACAATTAAAAGTAATCACTATTTTAACCATAGTTGGAAAACTCGGACTCGGCAAAAACTCGGCAAATCCAAAATTTGCGACTCCACAAAAAAACTCGGCAACTTAAAAAATTGCTTAAATTTCTTTAAAACAATTTTTTTTTTTTGCAAAATTCAAAGACAAAATATATCCAGCAAATCCATAAATGAGTACAAAAGTGTTTTCTGTAAAATTTGATTCATTCGAGGACAAATTGAGTACAAAATCACATCATCATACAAAACCCTAATACAATAGTTACTTGGCAAATATTATGAATTTATGATGATTGTCTTTGAAAATCATCATCATAATTCATAAAATTGCATATTACAACATTTGACAGCTTCCTCTATCCTAGTCTAGTGAAAACTTGGGGAGAGGTTCCAATCTTTACACACCATTGTAGTCTAGTGAAAACTTGAGGAGAAGTTCTAATCAAATAATATTATGATAGTGATAAAGATAATTGTCTAAGTTGTCGATTCTAGTCTCCACTCCCAAATCCCCACATTGTAATCAAATTTCAAATATGAGAAGAGATCCCAATAACTAGTGGGGGTCTAGGAGTGGAGATCTCAATGGGGTTGAGGGACGGTGCCCCTTGTGGGGTTTGGGAGCAACGCCCCCAACGGGGTTGAGGGGCAGCGGCCCTCGTGGGGATCTGGGGGCAATGCCCCCAACAGGATCGAGGGGCAATGCCCCTTGTGGGGGTCTGAGGGCACGCCCCCACTGGGGTCAAGGGGCAGCACCCCTCATGAGGTCCAGGGGTAGCAAATTAAGGCCTTTGAAACCACATAAAACTTCTTGTCGCACACCATTTCACAATTTTATCACTTAAGGGAGAAATTAGGTATTTAGCACTTTTTTATGAAAAATATTTGCTCTCCAAGTGCTATGTGAGGAAGTGTGAGGTGCATTCATGCATTTATAGGGTAAAATCCTGATTTTTTTACTACTTTTTTCGATTTTTTTTGTGTTTCGCATTTTTTATGCATCTAGCGAGTTTTTTGTCAAACTCGCTGAGTTTTTCTGGCGAGTTGACATCAGAAAGACTCGTGAGTCCTTTGACTTGGCAAGTCTACCAACTATGGTTTTAACTTCATTTCCACCTTCGTCCAACATGCAATTGGTGATTGAGGGCACACAACAACTAACTTACAACATGCAATTTGAGACAAGAATCACAAGTTTTCATGTATAATTTTATATGATTTTTAAAACATTTTTATGAACAAAAAAGCGCCAAACACCTAATTTGCCCTTAAATGATAAAATTGTGAAAATGACATGCACCATGAAAGTTTGTGTGGTTTCAAAGGCCTTAATTTGGGCTTGGTGATGAGGGCTTTTCCCCTCAACCCCATCAAATATCGCAACAACGAACACACCTAAGGAGCTGCCCTCGAACTCTACAAGGAGCATTACCCCTCAACCCCATTGGGGGCATTGCTCCTAAACCCCCACAAGGGGTGCTGCCCCTTGACCCCACTGGGGGCATTGCCCCTAGACACCCATGAGGGACACTGCCCCTCAACCCCGTTGGGGTCTCCACTCCCAAATCTCCCCTAGTTATTGGGATCTCTTGTCACATAAGAAACATGATTACAATGAGGGGGTGACGAGGAATTGGGATATAATTCTTGAGTGTGTTGACTTAAACATTATTATCATACATCTTGACAAAAATATCTTTAGATGAGGCAACTTCTACATATGACATGGCTAGTGGGAGTGGCATTGTAACTCATTTAGAGGTTGAACTCATTTTTTGGTCTATGATATGTACTAAACTCTAATATATATATATATATAAAATGATGGAAATCAGTAATATGCAATGTTACCCTAATTTTCCGAGATGGGGACGACGGGGGACAGCTATATAAAATATAGAAAAATTTAAAATATATAGGGAAACTATAAATATTCATATGAAAACATGGATAAAGCATGCATATATACATTATAGAAACTTAGCATATAACATTTGTGTTAAGAATTCATTGCCAATACTCAATATGCATTCAAAATTCAGAATTCATTGTGAATATGCATGTGATATTAAACAATAATATATGTTATAATCTAGGCCATTACCAGACACTGCCCTAACTCCCTGCGTAACCCCCACGGTTCGCCTCATACTACCGGTACGCATGGGGCGTGCGCGGCACCTGGTCGCCTGCGCGCTTGGCTGGCACTCACTCCTAAGCACTCGTAGCCGAGTAGTGGCACGCGACCTAGGGCTCAGCCACAGACTAAGAACCCCTCAGAGAACCCATGGCCCAAGCTCTTAAAAAGTGGGCCCAAAAGTGAAAAAAAAACAATTTTTTAATTTCTATTTTGCCTCTAAACCCTAAAACGACCCAATATGAGGCCTTTCAACACTAAAACATTTCATTTTTACCTCTCATTTTGCTCTCTCCATATTTTGTGTCCATCTTAGCATTTTGAAGGAGGTGATTGCATTTGAAGGAGATCGATTGTGGAGTGGCAAATAGCTTCTACAAAGGAGATTTAAGTGTTCAAGGTATGCATTTAAACCCTATTCTTCAATCTTTTGATGAATTTTTTTAAGTTTCTTAGTTTTTGATGAATTTTTTCAAGTTTGTGAATAAGTTTTTCAAATATATTTTTTTTTTTTTCATTTTTTTTAGAGATTGCAACAATGGCCAGTAGTCAAAGTTCAGTGGGTGGGGATGGAAGCCAAAAGTTCAAAATTGATAAAGGATCTCCTTTATGGAGACATACCACACGAATTTCACAAATTCCTGGAGGTGGGGGGTTTGTTTGGAAGTGTAATTTTTGCAATGTACAATATAATAGCTCCTACTACCGAGTGAAACTTCATTTTATGGGCCCTGGTGGTAAAGGGATTAATATGTGTGTGGGCCCAAATAAGAAGGGGTTTTCTGCTGTACAAATAGCAGCATTTATAAAAGAACAAGAAGATGCTGACAATTCCATTGCAAGAGGAAAACAAACTAGTTATAGTTCCGGAAAGAAAAAAACAACATTACCCACTCATCAGATAGTTAGGCCCTCTAGACATCCCTTCTTGTCTATACCCTCTACGGAAGAAGAAGATGAAGAACCAGAAACCACCACCCGCAAGAGAGGTCCATTAGAGAAGGCATTTAAAATGGAGGCAAGAGATATTGCTGAAGAAAAAATTGCACGTTGCCTCTATGCCAATGGTCTTCCATTCAACTTGGTGAGATCACCATATTGGAAGGACATGGTGTCAGCAATAAATAGTGCACCTCCTGATTTCACAAGTCCTGGGTATGAAAAGGTGCGTACCACCTTATTGCAAAAAGAGAAGAAATATGTAGAGGCCCAACTAAAACCAATTAGAGATTCTTGGGTTGAAACAGGTGTATCTATTGTTTCCAATGGATGGAAAGATTGCAAAAACCGTCCATTGATTAATGTTATTGCAGTGTCCCCCAAGGGGGCAATGTTTTTGAGGGCGGTTGACTGTGAAGGGCAAGTGAAAGATGCAATGTTCATTTCCAGGATTCTCATTGACTCCATAGAGATGGTGGGTAGTGAAAATGTTGTCCAAGTAGTTACGGACAATGCAAAAGTTTGCAGGGCTGCAGGTGCTTTGGTAGAGGCCAGATATGAGCACATCTTTTGGACACCGTGCACTGTACACTCCCTCAATTTGGTGATGCAAGCAATTGGCACCCAAATAGAGTGGGTGAAAGAAATATACCAGGAGTCTGAGGAGATCCAGATGTTTGTGACAAACCACCATATGTCACAAGCAATTTTCAGAACTTTTTCAACATTGGAATTGTTGAAGGTAAATTTTAAAATTTAATATATTTAGTTTCATTTATCATTTATGTCATGTTTTACATAATTGAATAAAATAATTTTTTGCATTATTTACATATTTTAAATGTGTTATTAACTTACTATTAACATGTTCTTAGGTTGCCGAGACCCGGTTTGCATCTCACACAATTGTTCTGAGACGACTTGTGAAGGTGAAAGATGCATTGAGTCAAATGGTTATTAGCAACCAATGGAGTATATGGAAGCAATCAAATTCAGAGAGGGCCCAAAAAGTCAAGGCATTGATCTTGAATGACGATTGGTGGGATCGTGTGAATTATGTATTGGAATTCACCGAACCTATCATGTCTATGCTTCGGTTTGCTGATACAGATGAACCATGCTTGGGGGATGTCTATGATAGCATGGACACAATGTTGGAAAAAATAAAAATAGAAATACAAAAAAAAGAGAATGATCCTGAAGACACCTTGTACAAAAGGGTGGAAGCAATTGTTCTTCATCGTTGGAACAAGATGACAACTCCATTGCACCTCCTTGCATATGCCCTATCTCCGAGGTACTATACCACTGAAGTACTTTCTATCCCAGGGAGAATACCGCCATATAGAGATGGTGAAGTTGCTAATGGGTATAAGACGACATTTAGTAGAATGTTCAGTGATCCAGAAGTGCATGCAAGTGTCATGAGAGAATTTGGAATGTTTGTCACAGGAAAATCAAAAAATCATAATGCTTCTGTTGCTAGAGACCAATACAAAATGGATGGTCTTACATGGTGGTACCTCCATGGTCAAGATTATATGTACCTCCAACCTCTTGCAATCAAGATCCTCTCACAAGTAAGTTTTTTTTTTTTGCCACTTGTATTGTAAAATTTAACACTTAACATTCTTGAATTTATCTTGCATTTTTTTATTTTATTTTTAATTTTGTTGGTTTTCTCTCCAGGTTGCAAGCTCTTCTGCCGCTGAACGGAATTGGAGTACATACTCCTTTATCCACTCAGTGAAGCGTAACCGGTTGGCTGCAAAAAGAGTTGAAGACTTAGTGTACATTCATTCCAATTTGCGTCTTCTGTCACGTAAGGATCCTCAATACAGGCAGGGGGCAGCGAGGCTTTGGGATGTAGCACCCGAGTCTACTGACTTGGATGCAACCATTCAGGATCTTGCTAGAGCCACTATGGATGATGTGGGTGATATTGATGACATATCACATGGTGTTGGATCCGCTTTGGGTTCAAATGATGATGATTTTGAAGTTGAAACCACTCAAAATCCAAGTCATGATGATTCTGACAATCCTTTTGATGATTGATGAGCACATGAACAATGAACATTGAATCATGTTTCAATGTTTCATGAACTACATTTTGTAATTCAATAATTTTATTTGAATATTTTTCAACTATCAATTGGCATTTAATATTTATCTTTGGCATTTGGCATTGATCAATGATCAAGTATCATACTATGAAATGATTTAGTTTTACAATTCTCTATATTTCTCTTATTTTTTTGTATATATAATACATATATATATTTATAATATATTAAATATATATATATATACACACGTCTACTGCACTCAAACCCCTAAAAAATTTGCCCATACTCATCGCACGGTTCTCGTGATCCAACCCGTCCCCCAACCCGAACCGTAACTTAGGTTATAAACGTATAACAAAATGCCCAAAGCCTACATTGCTGCCATATAGTTTTTTTTTCAATTACGATATGAAAATCAAAATAAAAAAACATAGTACACTGTTGTCGTCCCCTGGCCGTCCCCTGTCCCGGGACATCTCCAAAACGAGGACGGGCGGATTTAGACCCGAGGACGTGTCCTTGGGTAACACTGGTAATATGTTTTACAAATTTAGTGATATGTGTGTTTTTTAAGAATTTTTTTTTTAAAATATGTATTTTCAAATGTTCGATAAAATTATCAAGTTATTGCTGAGTTTTTTCTAAGTCCCGAGTTTTTTAAAATTTTGGGCTTGCCAAGAAATTGTCGAGTTTGAGTTTTACAACTATGATCTATATATGATGACTTTGTAGGAAGTAGGAAATGTTCTCATATATATTATATTTTTCAAACAAGGTGACCTTTCCTTTCAACTCAAATAATTGTTTTTTAAACTATTTATATCAAATTACTTTTTACCTTTTTTAATTTTGATCTAAAATTATCTTTATCTCTAACATGTTATTTATATGAATCAATTACTTTCTTGGGAAGCTCCAATACTTAGTAAACATCACTCAAATAGAATAAATTTTAAGTAAACCATTCATATTTATGAGAGATGAATTTTTATAACCACTGTCTATGAAATATAGGCCAATATCAATTAACTCTTTAACTTCACTATATCCTTTAACCCCAAAATATTATATCATATAATTTTATATACTTAGAAAGTATTGTTCATATAAAAACATTAAGATTGTTTTTTTTTAAATATATGCATTTATTTTATCATAGATACATTTAAGTTATAAAGATACAAATGGTAAAATTATTTTAAATCACCCAAATTAAACATCAATAATTTGATATATAAGTTTCTTTTAAACAAATATTCAAGAAGGGAAGAAATTTTCAATTTATCTTATCTTATTTTTAATTGTATAACATTCACTCACCTCTCAAAATTTTAAGATATAAAATTTACATCATTAAAAATATTTTAAAAAAACATGTTTGATAGTTCCACTCTACAATTAAATATATATCCTCTATTAGGGAATCTATGCCATCAAAAATATAAAATGTGTTGAAAAAATGTATCCAATTGTTCCAATCTATAATTCAATATATGCCAAATTTTTTTTTTCCCTTAACACCTAAATCCTAACTTGATTGTTTAATTCTGGAGCCGCCTTTATTTGGAACAGAGCCATACCTCGCATATGAAACATTCTTATTTAAGATATAATATTTGTATAATATCAAATTATTTTGTATTTATGCAATCCAATTGTTTTTATTAAAAAAATATTTTGAAATTAACCACTAAGGTCTCGGGTTCGACCCCGACAATGTTTTTTGAAGGCAGAAACATTTCCACTCGTTCTTTCCGTCTTAAAATTAAATGTAGAAGACAATTTATCAAATGAACTGTAAATTATAAATCTGAGAACACAAAAATAAGGAAAAAAAAAATGGAAAAACCTGGTGAAGAAAGGGGCTATAAGCAGTGTGAAGGCGCCTCTGAAGATTGGCAACGAAGGGAGCAACGGCGGGATCGGTTGAATTCAAAAGCAGAACTTCTTGCGCAGTAATAATGGCCTTAATGTGCTCCAGATTGATGACGATCGCGCGCTCTCGGCCAAGAATGGTGGAGGGATAAGAAAGCAGAGGGTCCAGAATGCGTAGGTCCCGAGCTGGCAGGGCAGTTCGTTTCATGATGGCGTGTTTTCCCGCTTCCACCACCTGTGTTCCACCATGCCCGTCCACTAGCAGCCATGCTCGCACCCCAAATCCCTGCTTTCTCGCCACCCCGCCGCCTCTCTCACTAATCAGCGGTGCCGCTGTTGATGGCGAGAATGATGATGAATCTGCGCTTCGCATTTTCCGCCTCTCGCACCCGCCGTATTTACTATCGCTCAGCAAACTGTAAACTGTTCATTGATCTTATCAATAATTTATTGCTTCGCCATCACCATATGGACAGGGCCCTTGGCTCCACCAATAGAGGTGCTGTTCTGGATTATATTTTTGTCACTTCACACGTAAGTTCCCTTCGTAACATTGGTAGGGAGGACGCCACTTACTAATTCTTTAAAAATGTTTTAAGCTTATTATTATTATTTATGTGGTTTTTGTGTTTATTTGTTGGATGTTAGTTTGATTGGAAAGTTACAAAATAATATAAGATTCTTTTAACAACTTATTATTATTATTATTATTAGTGTGGCTTTTGTGTTTATTTGTTGGATGTCATTTGATTGGAAAGTTACAAAATAATATAAGATTCTTTTAACATTATTTTTTTTTTATTATTATATTATTCGTGTGGCTTTTGTGTTTATTTATTGGATGTCAAATTGATTGGAAAGTTACAAAATAATATAAGATTCCTTTAACATCATCATCATCATTATTATTATTATTATTATTATTATTATTATTCTTGTGATAAGGGCAAATGAATAGGAATAAAGATGCATAAACAACAGCAACAATCACAAAATTGCCTATTATGCTAAGATTTCCCCAAATCTGTAATGAAATACAATGCAATCAAAAGAATTCAATACATAGAACAATATCACCTAATTCTCATGCTTGATTCATCTCCATTATCCTTCTCAACTTTGCTTTGAAATGCTCAGCAACAATCACAAAATTGCCTATTATGCTAAGATTTCCCCAAATCTGTAATGAAGTACAATGCAATCAAAAGAATTCAATACATAGAACAATATCACCTAATTCCCATGCTTGCTTGATTCATCTCCATTATCCTTCTCAACTTTGCTTTGAAATGCTCAAATGCCCTCAGGTTGTGAGTATGTAATATTCGTCTGTAAGTATTATGATAGCAAAATTTTGAAGATTGTGATTCCCAAAAATGGAGTAAAAAGGCTTCTTTTATAGAAGATTTACAAATTCGATGGTCAAGATTGATTTGAATTCAAATGGTCCAGATTGAGTGTGAGGACCAGATTGAGCAGTTAAGTGATTTGCATGAAAGATTGATTGAACCATTAAGTGATTTGATTTATTAGAGTGTGTGTCAAAAGGAGGTGACAGACCAGTTAGCTGAGTGAATTGAGAGAGAGTGTTAGTTAGGAATGGAGAGAATTATGCATGAGATTATTTTATTGAAAATGTAGGAGACATGTGCTCAAATAGAAGAATCAATTATTAAATTAATTCTTTATTTTGTGGAGGAAATGTGTGTACATGAATCAAATGAATTAAATGAATTATTCAATTTATGGAGTCACTTTAGATAAAAAGGTAGAATAATTAATTAATTGAGGCACTTTAGATGAGAAGGTAGAATAATTAATTAAATAAATATTATTCATTTAATTAAATGTGGAGAATACGATGACGTAATTAAATAAATTTATGAAACGTATTTAATTAATCAAAAGAGGAGATTAGAATTAATTAGCGACGTAATTAAGATAAATTGATGTAATTTACTTAATTAATAAATTTTAGAAGAATAATGAAAATGAATTAATTAAATGGTTAAAACTATTTAATTAATTAGAGGAAATGTGATGTTAAGTTATAATTAAATGATTAAATCATTTAATCGTTTTTGCGAGTCTCTTGAATTAATAATGGAAAAATGTAGTCGCAAGCCTAAGCCATTTTTCAGTGTCTACATTTTGCCCCTCTTTGACACAATGTTATTTCGGCAACATGCCTCAGTCGTGCCCCAGTGTGAAATAGGTAAGGGTATGCCCCCTCCGAAAAAATGAAATTTTTTTGAGAAATTCAAAAAAAATTAGAAATTGTCCCGATTAGGTAATTGGATAGCCAGAAGTTCAATGGTGGTGAAAGAAATCTGTTTCGGTGAGGTTTGGTAAGTGAAATGGTCATTGGAAGTTCGTTGGTGGTTAGCTTGAAGATGATTTATGTTAGTGTGAAAGAAAGATATGTCATCACTTTGTTGTCATTATACTAAGCATTTGCATTTTAATCATCATTGGGTGGTTTATTGCAACGAACAAGAAACACCATGATATGAGATAGACCAATGGTGTGCAATGTCTTGCATTTGCCGAAAACAAATAATTGCAGACAAGGATTGTCGTGACTCATAATTAGGAACCCAATTGTTCCCAATATTTTTATTGAGACAAACCACAAACAGCATTCTGAAGAAAATGTGTCATGAAACATCGTTGCTCCTCTAATTCTTGTTGCCAGGACATCTTTGAGGTGGCTAGTGACATGAAATTTTCAAAAAGATAAGACAATCAATCAAAAAGCAAGAAATGCTCATGTAACATTGTCGCTCCTCTAAATCCGTCATAGGACATCGTCGAGGTGGCTAGTTACATGATCATATTAAATCATTTAAAAATAAATGAAAAATGCTTGTCAAAACATGTGTGTCAGATCTTCGTTTGTTTGCCAAGGTTGACTTGGTGATGACGAGGCTAACTGGTCATTCTTTAGGAAGGACACATCCTGAAGAAGATTGAAATGTCGAATTTAATTATTTCCAAGGTCGGGATTCAGGAAGAACACATCCTGAATAAGTGATATGAAAGGGTCTAAAATCAAGAGAGACACATCTTGAAGACCTTGATAAGAAAGAGTATGACGTCAAGAAGGACACATCTAGAAGACTCTTTAGTGATTGATTTGATAGATTTGATGTTGATTCAAGAAAGACATATCTTGAATAAATTATGTGACAGAAGAGAGTTTGATGTCAAGAAGGACACATCTTGAAGATTCTCAAATGACAGATTTGATAGATTTGATTTTGATTCAAGAAAGACATATCCTGAATAAATTGGTTGACAAAAAAGAGTCTGATGTCAAGAAGGACACATCTTGTAGACTCTTAAATGACTGATTTGATAGATTTGATGTTGATTTAGGAAATGCATATCTCGAATAAATTGGTTGATAGAAAAGAGTCTGACGTCAAGAAGGACACATCTTGAAGACTCTTAAATTACTAGTTGGATTGTGCGTTGTTTTTTACCTTGCGTTCGAGTTGTTCGGTGTATGACCATGTGATATGACTGACATCTAGGGCCTCGGGGGCTGTTAAGCCTTGCCTACATTGTACACGCAAAGACCATGTAGTTCGACCAGACTTTGACCGACAAGACTAAATGAAAAAGATTTGTTTTATTTGAAGATATCTTATGTGTGTGATAGTGAATATGATGAACCCTAAAGGACTGACCTAGTGCGGCCTTGGGGCTCATTGATTGATGGCCTTTCCTATGTTATACATGAAAAGACCTCATAGTTCGACATGACCATTGACTTTGTTTTATGGACAAAGGACTGAGTCATGATTTTATTTTGACAAACCTAGAAGGACTGACCTAATCACAGAGACCTCGTAGTTCAACTAGACTCGACTCATTTACAAGATGAAGATATTAATAGTTGATGGAAAAACCAATTTATTATGACAGACTACTAAAGGACTGACCCAGGGTGCCTTGGGGGCTCATTGATGATGACCTTGCCTATGTTTAAGCTTAGAGACTACGTAGTTCGACTGGACTTGACGGACTAGACCGACTCTGTTTTTCTTTTGATTATTTGGATGTTTTGGGATTTTGACATTTTTTGAATGTTTTTTGTGTTTTTGACATGTTTTCTGAATGTTTGTGTTTTTGCAAGTGTATTAGGACCTAAAGATCGAGAGGTTTATTCTATCAAGAACGGGTGTTAGGTATTTTCCCTCGTGCAGGTACTGTGTGGGATTGGATGGTAAGAATGATTTTGTGCGGTATGCTATGAGCATCAACCGATCTCAAGTCATAGGATTAGCAACTACTTTTATTATGGGTGTCGCAGAAGGAAGGAGGGATAGTGGTATTAGTAAGGGTGAAGGTGGAAAGACCATGTGAAGTGATAATAGATGACAGAGCAGAGACCGTCTACACATGGTGCCTGTTTTCCAGGTTTTCACCATGGTACTTATCCAAAGCATCATTGAGATGGTTTTCATCGTTGGACAAATTATTTCTTTTTATTTTTTTATTTTTTATTTTTATGGCTTCAACCGAGCTTTCTGAAGCTATGTATAAAACTGATACATTGTGATGATGCCTTGACCTTGTTTAGATGACTGTGATGGACAAATGGACTTGATTTGGATGCAAAATGTAAGTGGAAAATATGATGGATGATAGAAGTGGCAGATGAAAAAGGCCATGGTATGATCCCTAATGTGCACACTACGTGGGCCACTATGCTTTAGATGAAAAGGAGTTTGGGTGACCAATGAGTTAGAGTACGTGAAGGGGTTGTCGTCAAAGGTACATTGAAAAACATCGCCAATGGAGGTGAGATGATATGATGGGTGGATGAATATGGACGGATTGAATGGAGTGTATGGTATGAGTGAAAGTGAGAAAAATGAAGACTTTGGATCAACAAGCTCTTTATTTGTCTTTTTGGGTGGATAGATGCCCCCAATGATTTTTGATGAAGGGGCATTCTTGGAGACCAATGCTTTCTAATTTTCACTTTTGATTTGTAATTTTGATTTGTCCAATAGCTTTTTAGGTTGGCTAGAGGACTTGTCTTGACAGTCTTGCTCATTCTTGACTTGTATTTTTTATTGGTCCAATAGCTTTTTATGTTGGCTAGAGGACTTTTCTTTATTTTCTCTTCTTTTCATCATGTCCCTTGATATCTGGTCTCCTTTTAAAGGCATTTGTATTTTTGATTCTTGAGCTTTTCCTTTGTCCTTTTCTTTAGGTATGACTTGTTGATCCATGTCTATGATGCAGATGGATGTGAATGGAATGGATGAAATGGATGGAATGATAGTAATGCTTGGTGGATGACTAGGAGTGACGATGTAAACAATATTGCCTTTGGGACTATCCTTTTTGGTACTGTTCACATCAACGGAGGCTTGGACATCCTTAACGATTTGAAAAGATTGCTTAGTAGAGGCAATAGTAGGGGATGCATACCTTAACCCAAGGGAGGATGATAATTGGATACCCTCAACGGAATCATGATCAAGGAGTGGGTTATCATGGACATGGGAGGATGAAGTGGAAGCGGATAGGGAAAAGGTGGATGTAGTATCAGGATTCCAAAAGGTTTTACTCCAAGCATGGCCATCTTTTTGTGTTCCCTCTACAGTTGTCTTGACAACCTTGGCAACAATAGCATTTTCGTTTGCTGGTAAATTATTCATGCAGTATTTTCCACATCCCATATCACAGATTTGGATCTTAGGGTCGAGGGATTTGGCAGTGGAAGCAGAGGATGTGGAGGCAAATGACCGAGGGACATCAGATGTCCTGGTGAGTGTTGAGGGATTAATGTATTTGGATGAGTTTGACGTTGAGGCCTCACAATTAAGTGGCACCTAACGTTCAGAGACTCCTCGTAGGTTAATGCAATACTCAAAGGAATTAGGGTCACCCTCGATAGTAATTTTGGTGTCGTTGTAGGGAAACTTTAGGCATTGATGATACATGGAGGGAATGGCCTTCATGGCATGAATCCATGGTCGATCGAGGAGAAGATTATAAGGGATTTCCAAATCCAATACTTGGAAAGTCGTATCCAACATTATGGGTCCCACTCAGAGTGGAAGTGTTATTATGCCTTGGGAGGATCGTCATCATCATCATAACCTTTTTATGACTATGCTCTTTGTCTTATCCACACATGCTTCAGAAAAACCCATTGCCTTAACCAATTTTAAGGAACAAGCATTCAATCCCACTCCGTCGTCTATCAAGACTCATTTGATCTTATTTTGATGGATGAAGGCCTCAATGTGTAGTGAGTCATTATGGTTCATGTTTTGGGTTGAGTAGTCTTTGTCAAAGAAGGTAACATGGTGAGAGCTCACAAGGAATCCAACCATGGCTTGAAATTGGTCGACGTTGAGGTTGTCTAGGATAGAGGTTTCTTTCAACATCTTATCTAGGATGTCCCTATGCTCGGGTGATGTGCATACAAGTTCCAATATGGATATGTGTGCTAGGGTTTTTTCTAGCTGATCCAACAAGTTAAATGGCCTTTAGCTTGGAACTGCTTGGGAGGCGAAGGGGCAGGTATGGTTATTTTAGTTCTGTGAGTGTTTACAGCGCACGTTGGGGTCTTCTTGATGGTAATGGTGTTGATATGTTCGTCTGCAGCTCGAACATGGAGGATTTTGGTGTAATTATAGCCAGTAGTTGTATAATTGGCTAAGTTATTGTTATTAGTACCTGAACCTGAGGATTTCCCCAAATCAGAGGCTTTCCCCAAACCGTGGTCTTGAAGGGGATTCTTGTAGATCGTGTGATCTTGATTGGAAGTGTGTTGTTGTTGTCCCTCTACCTCGATTACTTTCTCTTCGACAAGGTCTTGAATAATATTTTTCAGTTGTCTACAAGCGGATGTTTTGTCCTTTACCTTGGTGATATTCACAAAAGGCATTATCGTCCCACCAAGAGGGTTTAAAATCAAACACGTAAGACGTGGGTTCTCATAGTTGTATGACACCTGATTGAACAAGTTTATTCAGTAGTGTTTCAATGGGTTCTCCGAGGGGAGTGTATTCATGTTTAATGTATTTCCTAGGTGGTCTATGTTGTCCTAGTCCTTGATTGTTTCATATGGAATTTTTCGTTAGTGTAGGGGTTTGTGGTGTAGTTGTTGAGGCTTTAGATCCTCTTAGAGTGATAGCAGGACCAATTTTGTTTACAACTTTGGTATCCACAACCCCGTCGTTTGTGACATTTTTGTTTCAAGACCAGTATTTGTTTTTGTCATTGAATGTGTGTTGATTGTTTGTACTATTAGAAAGCCTAAGGGTACCCTTAGTGACAAGTGATTTCTCAATCATTATTCCTTTTTCTACTAGGTCTGCAAAGTGTGCACAACAATGAACTTTCAAGGGATCTTTTAAAGAATCTAGGAGATTTTCGACAAACATGTCCACCTTTTTTTTTCAAGGATCTTTAC
Source organism: Sequoia sempervirens (assembly GCA_007258455.2). Lineage (NCBI taxonomy): Eukaryota > Viridiplantae > Streptophyta > Pinopsida > Cupressales > Cupressaceae > Sequoia > Sequoia sempervirens. The sequence continues at coordinate 20,360 of VDFB02052163.1, forward strand.
TTGGCATCGGCTCACCAAGTTTCTCCATCTCTAGAAGTATTTGATAAAGGACTCTCCCTCGTCTTGTTTCAAGGTACACAAGGTGGCTAATGTGATATCATTTTCAATGTTAAAGGCATAGTTGTCTACAAATTTGTTGGCTTACTCGGACCATGTTGTTATGCCCCCAGGTAATCATGAAATCCACTCAAGTGCAGGACCCGTAAGAGTTCTAGGGAATAATCTCATCAAGTATGTGTGCTACAAGGCAATGTCAACACAAGTTGTGCTAAATTCTTTGATTTTCTCTATTGGGTTGCCCATCCCTTTGTACTTTGAAAAGATCAGAATTGTGTATCCTTGTGGAAAACGAGGCATGTAGATACTCCTATCAAAGGGGTATGGATGCAAGTCCTGCATGTTGTAGGATTTTTTGGTTGTTACTTGCATGTTCTCAACTTGTTTCCGTAAAGCAAGCATTTGTGTAGTTAAAGCATCCACCTGTGGGTTTGGTATGTCATTTGTATTGTTGGGTCTCACATTTTGTGTAGGTACATGGTAGGTGTATGAAGGCGTTTGTTGTTGTACCTGAGGTATATGTGTATATGGGGTGTTTATGTTGGGTTGCCTTTGTGTATTCTGACTTCCAGGTTGTGGGGAGGTACCTTGTTGTGATGTGTTTAACATAAAGGTATTTGATTGAAATCTTGGTTGTGATGGATTCCCTGAGGCGACGTATGTGTACCCTGTTGTACTTGTGCAACACTATTTTGGGGGATAGCATGACTATATGTGGTACCCTTGACATTATCCGTGGGTGTGGGTCCCAAACCTGAAAATATTTCTCTTGCGTCCATGAGGATTGTTTGAGGTAGTCATCATGGTGTTTGTTGAGGTCCTAAATGGATTAGTGCATGTCAGTTGTGTTGTTGACTATGTTACAGGTGTTGATGTTGATTGGGTCACAACCTGTGTCATGGACTATGTAACAGATGATGTTATAGGTGGAGTTGTGAAGGGCATCCCAAAAGTGGGAGTAGTGTGAATCGTTGAAGGACTCTATGTAGCTCCTCCTAAAGGTATATTAAGGTTTACCTGAGGTGTAATATTTTGTGGAATATGTGTCGTATGACCCTAGTTTTGGTTTGAGACATTTCTAGGCGAAGGCATCACTTGTAGCATGTTTATGTCAAATCCAGGTGGTAATTTAACTCCATCCTCTAGGAGTTTGGCTACAAATATTTGAGGGTCGAGCATGATGAGCTCATCGACAAATTCAGCAACCTCAGGACCCTGGGTTGTTGCCTCAAGTTCCTCAATATTGATATGAACTTGGTCATCTCTTATGAGGAAGTTTTCAAATGGGTTGACATATGAGTTAGACCTTGGAGGTTCTTGTGATGTTGAACTAATGTGTGTGGTATTGTTATTGACCTGGTGAGGTGTAGGACCAAGGTTTATTTCGCTAGTGGGATTGTAAAGCTCCTTGTGTTGTCGTGAAGGGTCCATTTCTAATCGTCTTTTTTGTAATTTGGTCTGGACCATAAGATAAGACTTGCTCAAAGAAGGATGACACGTAAATGTGAACCGTAAGGTATGCAACTACCTAAGATGTGAGAGTCATTACTATATTTTTGGTTTTTTTTTCAGTATAAATTTTATGACATGCAATGACTAAGGTACAACTTAATATAATGTCTAAAATAAAAATATCTAGGATATGAAAGTTAAGCTATGTTTTTGGTATTTTTGGCATAAATTATGACATGCAAAGACTAGGGTATAATGCAAACTATATGTCAATATCTTTGGATAACTAAGGGATGAGTCACTAACTGACAAAGTTTGATGCAAGGTTCAAACTAGGATTGCCAATGATGTTTTAGGATCAATACCAGAATGACTTAGTGACTGGTTGACTAGGTGGAGTTCAAACTAGCCTAGTAAGTTTGAGGTATTCCACTCAGATGACAAAGGACAAATTGTAAAATGATATGTCAAGGGAAATCATATTTGAATCATTGTTTTCAATCAAGGTAAGATAGTTTATCCACCCTAAGGTCTGCAAAGTGTTATGCAAAAGGATTTTCCTAGGTATGCTAAGGATGATCTAGGTAATGCAATGATGAAAATATTAGGAAAACTAAGGATGAACCTAAATATGAGCAGGTCACAGGTCTGGATCAAGTTTATAGTAGAGGGTAAATCAAATAATGAGATCCTACAGTAAATCTTCTGAGTTTTCAGTTTATTAAATGTAAGATTTTCTATGACAAGTAGATGCGTCGTTCCAGACTACAAATGTGGTTAAGAAGATCAGATGTGTCACATAAGCTCACAAATGTGGTTTACAGTCTCATATGTGTTTGAGACTACAACAATTGTGGCTCATATTATCAGATGCATTGCAAGTTTTAGCAATTTTGACTCAGAATGTCATATGCGTTTGAAATATGCCCCTTAATTTTTTCTTGGATTTTCACAACATAAACCAACACTTCGCCAATTGAATTAGCGTTAGCATTAAAACTGAAATCCAAGCTTGAAAGAACTTAATGCCAAGAATGCACACTCAATCCCAAGGAAGGATAGGTGTTGTCATATGGCGAGAAACTAAAAACAATAACTTGAAATGAAGCAAACTCAACATCAAGAATGTGCACTCAAGATCCCACTGAGGGCGGGGTGCTAACATATGACGGAGTTATTAATTGAAACTGAAGCAAATAGGCGGATAACCATCCATGAAGATACATCTATCTAATTCATCCGCTGTGCGGGCATCCACTTAAGAGTGGGGATTCACCACTTGAGAGTGGGATATAAGATAAATGTTCGTTCATTCCACACTGGCGGTAAACCATCCAAACCAATTAATATGAAATTAAACAAGTAATTTGTAGCAATGACATTGGTTGGATTAGTACTACTAAATCTCAACCTTACAATTCAAGAGTCTGCAAATACAAGTATTACAATGATAAGAAATAAAGCCAAGAAGAGCCAAATGTTCTTTGACAATGATAAATTAAAGGCCAAACTAAAAACTAATGCAATCTGATATAAAAATTTGAGTTCTGGAAATTCTGATCAGTGAACTGTAAACTATGCTATAACTTGGTCAAATTACCTCCAACTGACGTGAAATCAGTTGCAATGATCTCCTGGAAGATAGGTGCCCATTCCATGATGAAGAAACAATAGCAAATGATGAGTATTATTTTCTTAGCACAATTCCCAATGTTCCAGAATGGTACGGCCTTGAGCAAGGGCGATTTTGACAAGTAAAAATCATAAACTCAACTAAAATCTGAAACTCTCCAAAGATGGTCGCCTTGGGTGTAGGAATGGATTGGAAAAGTACCCACAAGCAAATTAAATTCACTCCAAAAGCTATATGCAAAAACCACCTTCAGCCGTGACTGTATCAACAACTTCAAAATTAGAAATTTCATCAAAATCTTCAACTATTGAGCTCAATCTGCTAGTCTGATTTGAGAAGCAGCAAATGACCAACTAGGTGTTGTATTTCAAACACGAAATCGGATTGGAACTAGGAGGTAAGCATCCCTTGAAGTATTAAACAAGTTGTCATTTTGACAGCATAACATTAGCATAAAAATATTGGATACCAAATGTTGAAGCTAGGCTTCTCTTTTATAGAAAAGGAGATGTCTCTTCGAATTCCTTCCAAGGCACACCGAAAGACACAAAGGACTCTTCAAATTTCCAAATATCTTTTAATTACTCAAGATGGAGTCCCACTTCAAGCAACATTAAACTTTAAAAAAATATTAACTCCTTATTAAAATGGTGTCCACTTTTCCTCAAGGCATTAAAGACTTTATTAATATTTAATTCTTATGAAGGTGTCCCCCTTCAAGTCCACCTTTTAAGAACAACATAAAGTTATTTCCCTAGGCCAAGGGGTCAACTGCAAATTATAACATTAATGCCTTTATTTATGAAATTCACCAATATAAAGTTTTCAGAAGCCAAAACTTGAACTCATTTAATTGCTCCAACTGAAAATGAAGACTTGAAGACTGAAAACTGCATACTGCCAAAAATAGAATTTACTATAAATAGTAAACTCCCTGAAATGCCATAGAACCCCCAAAGAAGGAAACCCTGATTTTACCTCAGACAAGCCTACGAATTTCTGGAAATAGGCTAAAACCAAATGAAGAGATAATGGCCAAAATGGGGACTTTACAACATTTTTTGTTGAAATAGTTGTGACTTAGAATGTCAAATGCGGGTTTTTGTGTGACAGATGAGTTGAAAAGTAAACTAGTCCTAGGTTTGACAAATTTTTGACTTGTTTAAGATTGACTCTTGGATGTGTTTTTTTTATCAGATGTGATTGAACACACATGTAAGACACTCCAAGCAGAGTGTTTGAAATAAATAAACAGATAATTACAATCTTAAGGCTGGAAAGGACAATATCCACTGGACTCCCACTTAGAGTTTCCTCCAACCATATTAGCTAGAGCAGATGACTTAGGATCTTGGTAGCACTGGCTCCCCTCCACGATACACACTTCTCGAGCTTATCAAGATCCAAATTCCCACATGAACAAGGAATTTTCCATCTCTGCTACTAGACTACGTGTATAATGTGGGTTGGCTTGGGAACAACCATTCCTACACCAGTAGATAGAAGGTTTTTGGAAATCTAAACAAATGGTTTTTAATCATGGCACCCGTTCAGGTGGTTATACACGAGGCAAGATTAGCTCAGATAAGGAGGACTCCCAACCTATAGAGGTTACGATCTACAGGTTTTAACGTACCGCACGAGTACTAAGGGAATCACTTGTTTGTATAACACATCTGCACCTATAATACTAAGATTTCCAGTAGCATTCACATTTATATACCGGTTGGGAGTAGCTTGGCTTTAGCTCGTTGCCGGTTGGATCGTCCCCTCTCACAACTCGGGAGGGCAAGTCTGACTCTCTAAAGGGTAACAAAAAATAAGGATGGGTCTGGTTTTCTGATCACCGAGGTTTCCCAAGGTGAGAGAATATGAACCTACCAACCTTATCAAGCATAGAAGAAAGTCATAAATCCACCCTAATTAATAACAACCTACTATGTGAAGACTCAAATCAGGGTTAATTAACAGTCTAATTAATAAAATAAATCCTATATGAAGACTGAAAACATGAAAGAAAGCAAGATAAGATAGGCGTTTTAGATTATTTTCTTTGACAATCATCCTACAAAACCACACGCTAGAAGTTTGAAAGTTTGTATTTTTTCTTCTATCAATCATCCTGCAAAAACTAGGTTAACTCCAACAAATCACACGCTATAAACTCCAAATTAGTAATAACAAACTTTAACTATTAAAATCAAAACTCAAAATTTTAGAATTCAGAAATTTATTTTCACCAGCCAGATGCGTCGCAGGAAGCCACAAATGCGTCATTTCCAGTCAAATGTGATGTTTCCCTCTTCAGATACGGTTCATAATTTCAGATGCATTGTTCTATGCCACAGATGCGTTGATCCATACCTGTTCCTGCAAAAATGAAATTTTCTACGAATTTTCTCGAAGTCTATGACTTCACATCGGGTTCACCAAATGTGATAAGGGGAAATGGACCAAAATAAAGATGCATAAACAACAACAACAACAATCACAAAATTTCCTATTATGCTAAGATTTCCCCAAATCTGTAATGAAGTACATTGCAATCAAAATAATTCAATACATAGAACAATATCACCTAATTCCCATGCTTGCTTGATTCATCTCCATTATCCTTCTCAACTTTGCTTTGAAATGCTCAAATGCCCTTAGATTGTGAGTATGTAATATTCTCCTATAAGTATTATGACAGCAAAATTTCAAAGACTATGATTCCCAAAAATGGAGTAAAAAGGATTCTTTTATAGAAGATTTACAGATTCGACGACCGAGATTGATTTGAATTCGAATGGTCCAAATTGAGTGTGAGGACCTGATTGAGCAGTTAAGTGATTTGCATGAAAGATTGATTGAACTGTTAAGTGATTTGATTGATTAGTCAGCTGGTTGTATGGGAGGTTGATTGAATAGTTAGGTGATTTGATTGATTAGAGTGTGTGAGTCAAAATGAGGTGACAGACCAATTAGTTGAGTGAACTGAGAGAGAGTGTTAGTCAGGAGTGGAGAGAATTATGCATGAGATTATTTAATTAAAAATTTAGGAGACATGTGCTCAAATAGAAGAATCAATTATTAAATTAATTCTTTATTTTGTGGAGGAAATTTGTGTACGTGAATCAAATGAATTAAATGAATTATTCAATTTATGGAGTCACTTTAGATGAGAAGGTAGAATAATTAATTAATGGAGGCACTTTAGATGAGAAGTAGAATAATTAATTAAATAAATATTATTCATTTAATTAAATGTGGGAGAATACGATGACATAATTAAATAAATTTATGAAACTTATTTAATTAATCAAAAGAGGAGATTAGAATTAATTAGTGACGTAATTAAGATAAATTAATGTAATTTACTTAATTAATGAATTTTAGAAGAATAATGAAAATGAATTAATTAAATGGTTAAAACTATTTAATTAATTAGAGGAAATGTGATGTTAAGTTATAATTAAATGATCAAATCATTTAATCATTTTTGCGGGTATCTTAAATTAATAATGAAAAAATGTAATTGCAGGCCTAAGCCATTTTTCAGTGTCTACAATTATTATTATTTTATTACTCTTCTGACTTTTGTGCTTATTTTCTGAATGTTAGTTTGATTGGAAAGTTACAGAATAATATAAGATTCCTTTAACATCATTTTAACTATAAAATATATATTTTATAATTGTCATGTTATCTTTTTATCATTATGTTAATTTAATATATATAATAATAAAAATAATTCTTAAGTATAATTTTTATTATCATATCAATTTTATATGTTAGAGAATATATAAATTTTGTTCTAAAATTTACTATTCTTTATCATTATAATAATTTTAAAATATATGTTTCTTTTTAATATTGGAAATTCAAAAATTATATATATTTCTTTTTAATATTGGAAATTCAAATTTTACTTTTATTTTATTTTATGAGTTATCGATCACATAATTATTCAAGTCTATTATGATGACAAATATCAAATAATAGGTTTAGTTTTCTTACATTTTCGCGGGATTGTCCCTCAATTCAAAACTAGTGGTTGTGCTTGTATGTTCAAGTTGTTTGCCTCCTATTATGGCTGACTTCCATTTATGTTACTTGAGAACCTTATTGGTACTCCAAAACTCATTTTTCATACCCTGTTTTGTCGACTTATTATTAGTTGATCCTCAAATTGGCATCAATACCAAGTCAAATGTTGTCATCCTAGTCAATCTACATAGTTATCTTGTCTTAGCCTTTTCTACTAATGACTTTTGCTAGGAAAATATTGTCACCTTGGGCTTTATAAAGATAAACAAATGATAAAGATGATGGGGCAAAGTATCATCAAAGTAGCAAAGTTAATATAAAGAAAAATCCCACCTAAGGCATGAATGAGATGGGTCATAAAAGGGTGGTGCACTTCTTGATGTCAAAGAGCAGCAAAATTCATGCTAAGCAAAAAAAATGTGCAAATTCTTAAGTGATGGATGACATCTAACATTGAGAAGAAATAACAAGTCAATATGGTACACTTTAGAGTTGGAATTGCCACATGGAAACTTCACTAAGTATAGATTACAAGATGGAAAACAAGTAAGTGAAGCGCATGGAATTGTAAGGGAAAACATCATGAAGTTGGGGCACACAATTAGGAAGGTTTTACAACATCAAGGTTCTACAAATTGGACTTTTTAGATCAATTTGGTAGGGATGACCTCTTGAACTACCATTATATGTGTTGTTTGCAAAAGTATTTAGGTACCTTCCTACTAATGTCACCTCTTAAAGATGGTTATATGGTATCTCCATCTGGGGAAACAATACATAGCAACTTTTTAATAGTCACTTTGTTGATGAATCTTTCCTCACTTTGATTGAGGATGAGAATAATATTAAGTAAGCTTTCAAGTATTTGGATTTTTTTTGCTTAGCTTCTAGATCCAGCATTCAATGGAGTAATACCTAGTGTTACAAGCAAACCTTTTTCCCTCCTCCCATGCGGCTTCAAGCCTTCAGTTGGAAATGGATTGACCGAGGGAGATCTTCAAATTCATAGGGATTCCTTTCAATTTTAAAGCTTGTCCTCCTATGCTTTGGCAGTATGTTGTGGACATAGTGGAGAAGAAATTATCCAACTTGACCACAAAATCTCTCTCTCTAGTTGGTAAGTTCCAAATTTCTCTAAGGTTTTAGCAATGGTTCATGTTTATACTCCTCACATTGGCCTCCTTCTAAGGCTTCTTATCACAAGATGGAGAAACTCTTGCATGAATTTTGGTGGTGTAACTTTGACCAAACCAAGGGAATCCATAGATAAGGAATTACACTTTGGAAATGGTGCTTGGATATTTGATTCATAAATGAGGTGGATATTCCATGCCAAGTTCCTCAACAATGGATTTCTAAATGTTACCTCTTCTCTACACACCTTCAAGAACACTAGTAAGTGAAATTTTAACCACAATCTAATATTAATTAGAATACACAAACATTAAAAACAAATATGAGAAAATAGATATAAATGCATACAACTCATTCCAATTATCATACACATGAACATTTCCCTAGAGAAACCCAAAAAAGGTGAAAACTTCATTAAGAGAGTGTGAAATCCTCATTCCACTATATAAATATAAGTGAATTTTACACTATTGTAGATGCCAACAAGCCAAAACCAAGCTTTCAACATGGCTTCAATCTTGTAGAACTTGCAACAACGTCTTTTATCTCCAAAATCTTGTCTCATTGTGTCTAAACCCTATGAATTGAGTAAATTATGAAGATAACAAAATATCCAACCCTTGAAGTATATAAAAAAATGTATATTGACCTCCCATGACCATAGTGAAGAAAAAATGCTTCCCGATGCTTGGAAGCATAAATGAATTGACAAAACTGTTCACATTCCATGTCATGACTTGATTGTGGTGAATTTTTTGCATCTACCAAGGGGCATATGTTTTCATCATGATCATCATGAATTCACCATAGTTGATGATTCTTTCAAATCTTATGAAAAGTAATAAAAATGACAATAAAAAAAAACCTTGCTCTAATGTGCATAAACTTGTTCTTTATCTTTCCTAGGATGCTCTAGATCATCACAAGTCTATAATTGATCCATACAAAAACTCCTATATCTCTAAAAATAATGAAAGGTGATATCCATAAAAAGATGTAACTCTTGAAATATCTTTCTCTAACTGATGTCATGTACAAACAATTGTTTGATTGTGAACTTCACCTACTTTCACTAATCAGGCATACCCAATAGGGGGATTTTGGTCCTGAGAAGCTCAAGGACCCCACTAGGACTCAATTTGGCAGTGCCAAATTTGCTTGAGGCCTAGCCCCTTTGTGCATTTAGGCCTTATTTTCCCCATCATATATAACTTGAGCTCAAAAAATATTTGTATTGATCTCCATTTGTCAAGTTTTTCTACATGTTGCTCTCCCTCATCTCCTATGTACCTATCATGTGTTCTAAGTTTCAAAGTCCCAAGAAATTCTAAGTATGGAGGGTTTTTTGTTCAAATTTTAAAGACTATGCTAAATGTCAAAGTTCTAGAGTTTCTTGTCTTGGCATACCTTTCCCCTAAACCTTTATCTTTCCCTTGTCTTTATCAAAATTTTGGACATTCTCTTACCAACATGATTCTCCTTAGACTCTTGAACTCTTATTATTTGCACTAAGTTATCTTTTGGAGTTGTGGTGTCAATCATCTTCCTGTATGTATTCCTTGTGGTGTGAGGTATGGTGTTTCCTTGGTCGCTAACTCTCTATCATTTTCACTATGCTATTTATCAAAATCATAGTTTTGGTCATCCATTTACTTGTATACATTATGGTAGTGATTCCATGGTATTTTGGATCCTTGACTTATGACATTTCCTTCTATATACTTTTTAGAGTCAAAGATGTGGGAATACCTCAAACATGGTACTTATATATAGAATGGGTTTATGAAATATCATGGACTCTTGATTCCTTTTCATTTTTCACTATGTTATCTTATTAGGCTCATGAGTTTGGACTTAGCCTCATTTGCATGCCTTGTGGAATGAATTCCTTGATATCCTTGATCCCTAACTCTCGATATTTCCTATCATGTATCCTTCTAGAGTCGATGATATGGAGATACCTTTGTTTTCTTGCTTTAGGCATGACCTATGGAGTACTCTCAATTCCTAGTACTCTCAATTCATGGTCCCCAACAAGTAGGCCTTCTTTCACTTTTCACATAATTTGAAAGTTCTAAAACTGCCAAAAGTGTCGATAAGCAAAGTGGTTGCGGTTTCCAAAGTTTGTGAACCTCTAAAAATGCCAACAAGGTTCGCTTTGAGCCCAAAAGTGCAAACTGAATAATGACAAGCAAAGATGTTAGTGAGTTTTCAAGTTCATGAACTCATCAACTTTCCCATGAGTGGTATGGATTATGTGTTATCCCCAATCCTTGACTCATGATAATTTCCTTCATGTATATTTTTAGAGATGGTGATGCAAGGATATTTTGATTTGATTGTTTGTGGCATGGGTTATGAAGTATCCTTGAATCCTAAAACCCTAAAACTCCCATATTTTGTAAAATTCACTCCCACCTACCTCCTTGCACAATCCAGTCCACCATTAATGACCAAATTTGATTCCACGACTACTCCAAGATGATTTTCCTTCCTAAAAATACTTTTTCATCTCAAGGGAACATATTTGTATGTACTTTCAAGGATGGAAGATGAAGAGGACAAAGCTATTATTTATGTTATGGTGGAGTTTCTAACACAAATGGTTTCCATGCAAGCTCAAATCCACCATTTCATCATATTTTGTGGGATCTCAACTTGTTTAATCTACAACATTAATGGCATCCATCTCTAAATCAGTCTCCCACGAGGATTCAAGCAACTAAATAAAGTTTATAAGTAGGAGTTCAAAGTTTTATAAGTATGAGTTCATTTGACATATCAAAGGTTGATCATTTCTCTATTTCCTTATAACTATAATGCTAAAAAAGTGTTGAAACATACACTGGAATACTGAGGGGGGGGTGAATCAGTATTATATCAAATCTCAAAAATTCCAGAACAAAAGAAACTTCAAACTCTACTGCAAAAGCGAGAGCATGAAAGATAAAAATAATACACAACACAACACCAGATGTACGTGGAAAACTCTAGAGGGAAAAAACCATGGTGATAAATGTTGCTAGGAGCTACTATCCTAATCCAACCTCACAAATGACCAATAGTTACGACTTTGTTTTAGGGCTAAAACCCAAGGAAGCTACTACTCCCTAAAAAGAGGTTTTAGGGTCACTCCCGAGGAAGCTACAACTCCTTGTAGACTTTGTTTCAGGGCTACAACCCAAGGAAGCTACAACTCACTAATCTAAGTACAAACCTAGGAATGATATTTACAAAATGATAGTCCTTCCACTATCTAAAACTAACAATTAGGCTCAATCCTTTTGATGATTGCAATTTTTCTTTTTCCCTTCTCTTTTTGATGATTGTAATTTTGCTTTGTCACTTCTGAAAATGTATTCAAATTTCTTCTTTGCAGCTTACTGCTCACTGATTTCAACCTTCAATAAGTTTTTCCTTTGGATCACTACCTCTAGAAAATAATTAAGCACCTTCTTCACTTCCCTTCAGTCACAAAAATATGATCAAGATGAAACTAGATAGGAACTTACACTTCTATTTTTTCTCTTTTAGTCACTTATGCAATTTTCATCACGTTGCACACACCACAACCTACATCAACTAGGTTTACAATTTATACATGATATTACATTGATTAAAATTCACATGTCGCCCTACAATGAAAAATACTACATTTACAAGTTGGCCAAAGATAAAACAATCAACATGAAACGTGTAGAGGAAAGACCCAAAAGACTACATGCAACACTAGGAAGAGGAACACACCTTGTGGATTCCAAAACATGCTTAACCTAGTCTTAAAAAATCTTCACACCTTCGGTCTTCACTAAAAAACATTTGTATGCTTCACAAATTCAAATTAGGTCAACCATAAGCAAGAACACATGAAACTTGTAGCATGTCGACCTTCACAACATTGGCGGTACACATGAATGATAAAAAAATATTTGTGCTTCTTCCAGATGAGTCAACATGACCCATAAAACACCTTCAAACACTTCATAGATTCTACACAATCTTGAGCTTGTGGCACACACCCCCAATATACCTTAGTCAGCTAGGAAAAAGTATAACCCAACAGAACATCCATTTCAGACCATAGTCAATTCTAGAGAAACTAGTAAACACCTTGCAGAGCATGAAAAAATATTGTATGATATTCAAGAACACTCTCATGCATCCCTTTCGCATCTTCATGTAGTAACAAGTTGGCGCAAGCCAATAGACATTGAAACCAGTCACCGAACAACATTTAATGGGTATGTTTGTAATGTCATTTTGAGGATACTTTAGTCATTTGGATGATGTCAAAATAATTATTATATGATTGTACAACTTCTATAATGATTTTGAGATATATTCCAACCTGTGGGTGTTTCAAATTGTTTAAGTTTCTTGTAAATTTCATTGCAAAATATTTTTGTTTGATGCCATTATCATTATTCTTCAATATTCAAACTCAAACTACAAAAATATACACAAAAAAAGTAGGGTGAATATTACATTCAAATGTAATTTTAGTGATGGAAGATGAAGAGGGTCATACCACTATTAATATGATGTTTAGTTTCTAACTTGAATGGTTTCCATGCAAGCTCCATGCCACCATTTCAACAAGTTTTGTAGGATATCAACTTTTTAAACAAGCAATATTAATAAAATCCATTTCTCACTCAATTTATCATGAGGATTTATGCAACTAGATGAAGTGTTATTTAAGTACATGACTTCATTTGAAATATCAATGTCTAGTCATTTCTCCATTTTCACATGACAACAATGCCAAGCAAAATCTAGTGTTAAAATATTTGCATGTCCAATTGCTCTTAGAGCAGATTATTTTGCAAATCATGAAGAGGTAGTTGGTTTATAACATTGTTTTAAGTGAATGTCTCTTTGGCCAATTGTAAATTTTAAGAAAACTTCCAAGTGATGAAGTGTGATAGAATCTTCTTAGATTAGGGTTTTCTCTTGCCACATTTGTTAGTGTTAATGTAATATTGATTTAATGAGTGTTGCAACACTTCAATGCATTGTAAAATTTATTTCTAATGGTCTTTCCAATATTACATATAGATTTCTAGAAGTTTAGAGAGTGATTATTAAGCATGTTCAATTATTAAAATATCATATCTCCTTTGTCATTTTATGTATTGAGTTTTGTGATAACTATGAATTTGTAACCTAATATAAGGCACCAATCTTGGAAGCATTTGACCCACCATGCACTTAAAATGAGCAATATATTTAATCAATAGTTTAGGAGTAGGAAGTACAATTGTATGCATTTCATGGAACTCAACATTTTAACCAATGAAACATCTCTAGGGAGCCTTGAAGGATTTCAACTTAAGAGAATTGAATTTCCTTCATGCCCACATATTATAGTATTATAATGATGTATTTATCAACTTAATAGATGATAGTTGGATGAACATATCACTCTTTTAGCAATAAAATCATGAAAGAACAATATGTAAATGTAAGTGATTTTACATGAATAATTTATGTATGTGTTTGTAAAAATGAAAGTGTAGTTTTATTCCATTTTTATGAGAAAATAAGGGATGAAGCATGTATGGGTAACATGGGGTAGCACTTCACCACTAGCCAAACTTAAGGATGAAATTGAGCATGTAGGAAATGGTTCCATATTTTGCTTGAGTTGTAAAAGAAATGGGAATAGAGCACAAGATTAAAAAAATCCATATTATATGCATTGTTTGTGGAATCAATAATTATCATGGTTTAATGTGCAAAGGAAACATCACCACTAACCCAACCCTCATAATAAGGATGAAAATATTAGGATCCATTCACCTAAATCAAGGCATGAGAAGGGAAAAAACACACTTAAGGAAGGCAATAAGAAATATTATTTGAGTGTTTTTAAATCAAACAACTATTGTTCCCATTACAATATTGGAGGAGATTGGGATGGCAAGTATTAAAGGATCCATCTTGAGATTCACCCAAAGCAAGAAAGAGAAACCACTTGGGTCATGCCACCATTCTTTACCCATGTTGGGGGAAACATTATAATTCCTTAATACCATCTCTAACCCATGTGCTTACCATACTTGTCTTTACACAATTGTTACACAATGCATTCCATTATAGTCAGTATTATATCTACTTACATGCTTAGATTACATATACTTTTCATTTATTGTTTCCCCCCTCTCTTATAATTATGTGTATATTTTGGATGCAACAAACACTTTGGGGTCATATCTTGTCACTAACACTTTGATGTTTCAGCTTTTAATATATTTACAAGTGCTTGTAGAGATTCATCTTTACTTCCACTAAGGAACATATGCAAAAGGAAAACCTAAACAATGACACCTCAAGGAAGGTCCATTACTTATATACACTTCTGATATTATCTCTTAATGTCTAAATATTAACCTTGTATGTAAATTTATGAGTGCTACATACTTTGAAATGCATGATTATTATGGGACTCATTTACACCTCAAAGTGGAGGCAAAATGTAATGGTAATTTTCATATCTAGGACATTTCCCATTTAGTTTTGGGCACATTTTGAGGAGAATGCCTTCATACATGTACACATATTAACAAATGGTATATTTTTTTTCATATTTGACTCTCTTTTTCAACTACCTATCTATCATAGAAATTCCTATACACTTACTACTCACCCCCATCCATTTGTTTATACATCTCTATACATTTTACCTATCTACTTATTTATTATACCTATGCATGCATATATTTCCATACACATTTTACCACTTTTATTTGGCCCCTTTTCATGTTATATGACTAGTTTGTAGTTGTGAGGACATCCTTGTAATAAAAAACTCATCCTTTCCAAATTGAAATTTTTTAATTCAAATTTGGTTAACTCCTACCTTTACCCTCTCACTTAGGTCCAACTAAACACAAATTTGAGTGATATGTTGTTATGTCCTTGTATTTAAAGATAATTAATGCATTCATTCTAATAATCATATTCTCTCTAGTCATTTTAATCATTATCATTTGTATCTAAGGAAGGAAATGTTTTTCTTTGCTACACCAAAAATAATTTAGATCTGAACACTTATTATAGGAGCATATGCATGACTAAAGGATATCAATGTTTTTTTATCATTCATACATATTTTTGAAAAAATGTTCCCTTGTGACATGCTGATAGCCCTACCAAGGTATTTATAAATACAGGTAATCTTCAAATACTAGAGGACATATAAGAAACTTACATGAATTAGGTGAAGTGGAGAACAAAAATTATATAGACCCCACAATACAATTTGACAAGTGTAGGACAAATCTACAACCACAAACTAGTCTGAGGCCATCAAACTCATATAAAGTCAATAGAATTATCTAATTTTGAGACAAACACCTAGTTGTCATCTTTTATTCTAGATCCCCAAGTGTTGGTACATTTATGTACTATTTTATATTATATACATTCTTTGGTCACACAATTAAGCACCTTGATTTTATTGCACCACACTTTACTTTCGTAAAATAGTTGTTACAAATTATCAAATCACAAGCCTTAATTCATTATTTAGTGTAAGATTAATTACAAATTTATGTGTACACATTCCATTAGATTAGTCTAGAATAAGCTCAAGGAAATTGTTTTTCCTTTTAAAATATCTTGAGTTGTATAAAAATCACTCTTTAGATCTAAGGTGTGCCCTCCATCATGAAATTTACACCATAAAAAACAAAATGTATATTGAAAAGTATGTTTGATAGTTCCCCAATCTTCAATTGAGTTGTATTTGTATATTCTCATTACCTAGTTTCTAACTTGATTGTTAATTTTGAAGCTAGCTTTATTTGAGAAATAACCATACTTGAGGGGTTGGGGCCCTAGCTCGGTTGGCTAAATCTTTCATGTTGCAGGAGGTTGGTCACGAGGTCTAGTCTCCCCCACCCCCGTGGTACCGGAGGGTGTGTCGCGCCAACACCACTGGTCATGTTAAAAAGTTTACTAGGCACACTGCAGTTTATATGGGGTCGTGCTACCCGATTCCTGCTGTCTAAAAAAAAAAAAAAAGAAATAACCATACTTGATATAGTCTCATGATATTCCTTTTTTTTTGTGAGAGCCAAATTATATTCAAAAAATTCTTATGTAAAACTATACTTTTATATTATCAAAATTAAGGAGTTGAAATTAGTGATTCAAATGTTAAGATTTCATTGTAAAGATTCAAATTCAAATCTTCAAAAATGTCTAAGATGGAATTATAAATAGTGTCACTATCAATGGATCCTTGATTACTAGTGAAGTTGCATGGTTATGAATGAGCTCACTAGGGATCAAGTCTTGCTAAATGCAAGGCCCTAACATCATAAGGGATGAGGCCGGTATTGTTCCCCAAGCGAATTTGGAAGAATGGACACCTCACAGTCCTTGGCTCTCAATTGAAGAGATTTCAACTTAAAACTCCTACTCCCTTATCAGATAGCTAAAAGTTCTTTGTGGATAACATGAAATCCACTGAATTTTCCGTTATTTAACTTCACTTCAACTAACTGAGATACTCATCACAAATTGTACCCACACAGCCTTCAATCCCCCCTCCTTCCCTCCCCAAAAAAATAAGAATCCCCACTCATTAACTTCTGCCTTAAAATAAAATTGCAGAAGATAATGAACATAAACATGAAACATTCCCATTCAATATTTTCTGCCTTGAAACTAAATTAAAGAATACAATTTGCAATTGGATTGTAAATCAGTATTCTGAGGACATGAAAGTAAGAAATTTAAAATTAAAAAAAAAAAAACTTGGTGAGGGAAGGGGCTGCTAGCATTGAGAAGGCGCCTTTGAAGATCGGTAACGAAGGAACCAACGAAAGGATTAGTGTAATTGAAGAGAAAAAATTCATGCGCAGTAGTAATGGCCCTACTGTGCTCCAATTTGACGAGAAAAGCACGCTTTCGGCAAAGAATGGTAGAGGGATAAGATAGCAGAGGGTCTATAATGCGGAAGTCCCGAGCTGGTAGGGCGGTTCGTTTCATGATGGTGTGTTTTCTGCTTCCACCACCTATGTTCCGCCATGATGGTCCACCTGCAACCATGCTTGGATCCCAAATCCCTGCTTTCACGCCACCCCACTGCCAAATCCACGCTTTGGCCCTATCGGTGGCAAGAATAAAGATAAATCAGTGCTTCCCATTTTCAACTTCATACACCCTACACAATCACTCATGGTAAACTGAACTGAACTGCTTATTTATCTTATTAGTAGCTTATTGTTTCATTTTTTCCTGTCTTCGGCTACTTACAAGGATTTCATCTGTCCCACGTAACTTGGATATCTTCACAACATTGGTAGGGAGGCCACCATTTCTGTACTCTTCCTTAGAGATTTAATTATTAATTCATGTCGATGAGGCAGGTTTACTATTGCAATCAATGCATTTGCTTTTTGGTTGGATGCTTGGCCAATGAGATCTTGTTGTTTAAAATATTTTTCTTTTCCCTATAGTCGAGATTTAAATACAAATTTTTGAAGCATGAAAAAAAGGTTTATCTCTTTTTCTATTGGTTTGAGTAGGTTGATTTTTCATTTTGAATTAAGTAAAATAGGGAAATAAAGGGACGTAGGAAACATAATATATTGTGGCAAATATTTAATCGGGGGATGCATATGGCACGAGTTTTGGCAGCAGGTTGGTGTGTACTGAAGTAGTGAATGCATGTTTAATGCATTCAATGCAAACTTCGCGATGTGTGTTGGACAACTGGTGCGTATTCAAGCAAACGATGCATAGTTAATCCATGAAATATGAGGAAAGTACTTATTTTTTGCTTATTGTTTGTTTATTGTTTGTTGAGAGGCTTGTGTTGCTGTTTCAGACGCTTGTGATTTTGTGCAGTGCTTGAACGAGGGAAGAGTTGAAGGAACGGTGTGCAACTGGTGAGTGGGTCGTCTATTTGTTTTCCATACTTTGAAATTTTAGGCGAGTGTTGGGTTTTGTTTGTGTTTATTATCGTTTCCTTATCATTCATTCAAAATCTTGTGGCTTTTCTAGTTCTTGGTTGCGGTTTTGCATGTTCGTTATTTTGTAACAATGCAATGGCCATCAATGACTTTGTTGTGTGTTTATGATACTTGATAGCTAGAAGAATTGCTTGTTGTTGGAAGGGCTAATGGGGCAAGTGGGTACATTAAATTACATGTGCTTTGAGCAAGGTCAGTTGGATTGTGAAGGCAGAGAATGCGTTAATTATGTGTTTTTTGCTTGAGTGGCTAGCATGCTGTCAGGAAAGCTTGGAAAGTAGAATGTGTGAGATGTGTCAACTAAAGGGTTGGTGGGTGCAGAAGCGATGAATGCATAGTTAATTGATGAAATGTGAGGCGAGAGATGAGTTTTATTTGTGCTTATTCTTTATTGTTTGTTGTTTGTTAAAAAGCTTGTGTGTTTCTAGGTTTTACTTTTGTTCTTTGATGTGTTGTTTGTGTTTATTGTCATTTGTTTATCGTTCGTTGAAAATCCTATGAGTTTTTTAGCTGTTGGTTGCGGTTTTGCATGTTTGTTTTTCTATAAAAGTGTTGCGGTTGTGAATGGATTCGCTTTGTGTTGCTTGTTGTCAGAAGGGCTAGAGGGGAAGTGGGTGAATTAAATTACATGTCCTTTGAGCAAGGTCTTGTGGACTGTGGGGGCAATGAATGCGTTAATTATGTGTTTATTGCTTGGGTGGTTGGAAAGCTCGAAAAGCAAAATGTGCAAGATGTGTTGGAGGGCTGGTGGGTGCAGAAGCAGTGGGTACTTGATTGTTTGTTGTTTGTTAAAAATCTAGTGTGTTTTTAGGTTGGTCTATTTTTTAGCAAAATTTATTATCGTTTGTTTATCATTTGTTGAGAATCCCATGGGTATTTTAGCTATTGGTTGTGGTTTTGCATGTTCGTTATTATGTAGAGGTGCAGTTGTTGTCAATGGCTTCGCTGTGTGTTTGTGATACTTGATAACTAGAAGTATTGCTTGTTGTTAAAAGGGATAGCAGGGGAAGTGGGTACATTAAATTACATGTGCTTTGAGCAAGGTCTTGTGGACTGTGGGAGTAGTGAATGCATTAATTATGTGTTTTCGTTGTGCTTATTCTTGTTTGTTTGTTGTTTGTTAAAAAACTTTCATGTTTTTAGCTTGGTCTATTTTTTGGAAAAATTTACTATGGTTCGTTTATCATTTGTTGAAAAGCTTGTGGGTTTTTTAGCTGTTGGTTGTCGTTTTGCATGTTCATTATTCTATAGAAGTGCAGTGGTCGTCAATGGCTTTGTTGTGTGTTTATGTGTGCTTTGAGCAAGTTCTATTGGACCATGGGGGCAGTGAATACGTTAATTATGTGTTTATGATGCTTGGTTATTGTTACTAGGGCTAACGTGGAATTATGCTTATTCTTGTTTGTTTGTTGTTTATTAAAAAACTTGTGTGTTTTTAGCTTGGTCTATTTTTTTGCAAAATTTATTATTGTTTGTTTATTGTTCGTTGAAAAGCCTGTGGGTTTTTTATCTGTTGGTTGCACTTTTGCATGTTCGTTATTCTATGGAAGTGTAGTTGTCATCAATGGTTTGTTGTGTGTTTGTGATACTTGATAACTAGACTTGTTGCTTGTAGTTAGAAGAGTTGGTGGGGGAAGTGGGTACATTAAATTACATGTGCTTTGAGCAAGGTCTTCTGGATTGTGGGAGTAGTGTATGCGTTAATTATGTGTTTTTTTTGTGCTTATTCTTGTTTGTTTGTTGTTTGTTAAAAAAATTGTGTGTTTTTAGCTTGGTCTATTTTTTGGAAAAATTTACTATCGTTTGTTTATCGTCTGTTGAACAGCTTGTGGGTTTTTTAGCTATTGGTTGTAGTTTTGCATGTTCGTTATTCTATAAAAGTGCAATGGTCGTTAATGGATTTTCTGTGTGTCTATCATACTTGTTAACTAGAAGCATTGGTTGTTGTTAGAAGGGCTAACGGGGCAAGTGGGTACATTAATTTACGTGTGCTTTGAGCAAGTTCTTGTCAACCATGGGGGTAGTGAATGTGTTAATTATGCGTTTATGATCCTTGGTTGCTATTACAAGGGTTAACAAGGAATGCTTGGAAATATTTATCATGTTGGTCTATCTTTTTGCAATAATATTGTTGTTTGTGTGGTTGAATTCTATGAATAGCATATTATTTGTCATGGACTGTGGTCATTTGTTTAATTTGTCTCTGTAATAGGAACGATTACTTGCAATTGGAGTTGGAGGTAGAGGTGTATATGGGCGAAAATATACTTGGTTGTTGAATGAGGGACTGGAAGATCAGATTCTTGTATCATTCTTCCCCTTTGTTTTCAATGAGTTTTAAGTCTTCCATTGTGCATAAAATTTGTGCTTTGGAAGAGTTGTGAATGATAAAGGAGAAGCTTGGTTCAAGAATCTGAGTTAGTGAATAGAAAGATGAGCATAGTGGATGGCATGTCATGTAGTTCATAAGCATGCAACTTATTTTCATTGAAAAGCAGGTCACTATTGCAGTTGCATTTGTTGAATTTTCCTTTCAAATAGTTGCTTGGTGCTCTTAAATTTATTTCATGTTTTCTCTTTGCTTCTTGAAGAGCTTGTGTGTTATTAGCTTTTTATGTTCTTATTGTTAGAAGTGCTACGGGGACAAATGGGTACATATAGTTAGTTGTTGGACAAGGAACTGGAAGTTCAGATTCTTGTATCATTTTGACAAATGAGCATATTGAATGAAATGTCATGTAATATGTAAGCATGAAGCTATTTTCTATGCAGGGAAGTAGGGCACTATTGCAATTATGGAATTTTCTTATGAATTAGTTGCTGTGTTGGCTAAATTGCATTGTTTAAAGTATTATTATCTTTTTGCTATAGTTGGGATTTAAGGAAATAGTTTGGATAATGGGTTCTGAAGTAGTGAATACATGTTTAATCCATTGCATGAAAAATGTGCAAGGTGTGTTGGAGAGCTGGTGGGTATGGAAGCAATGAGTGCATAGTTAATTCATGGAAATTGGTTATGTTTGTGTTCATTATGGTTTGTTTATGGTTATTTGAAAAGCTTGTGAGTTTTTAAACTTTTGGTTGGGCTTTTGCATGTTTGTTATTTTGTAAAAGTGTAGTGGTGGTGAATGGCTTGGCTGTTTGTTTAGGATACTTGATAACTAGAAGTATTGGTTGTTGTTAAAACGGCTAACAGGGCAAGTGGGTACATTAAATTACATATGTTTTGAGCAAGTTCTTGTAGGTTGTGGGGGCAGTGAATGTGTTAATTATGTGTTTATTGCTTAATTGGCTATTACACTGTCAGTAAGCATGGTGGTTGGTTGGTGTTAAAAGGGCTAATGGGAGATGCTTGCAGAAATTTATAATGTTTGTGTATTGTTTTACAAATTTTATTATTGTTTATGTGGTTCAAGTTTATGTATAGTGTATTATTTGTCATGGATTGTGCTCATTTCTTTAGTTTTGTCATGTGTCTCTGGTATTCATTTGCTTCTAAGCAAGATAGCAAAGTAGAAGTACATGATACATTTTGCAGATAAGTGTAATGCATTGTAGAGCAGTGAATGCATAGTTAATGCATTAAATACTATGACAACAATGACGCAATTGTTATGTTTTCTAGGTCTAGGGTTGCATTGCACAGTTGTTATGTTAGGTGGGTTATGATCTACAAATAATTTAGAGAACATTTTGTAGATTAATTGTTATGGCTCAATAGAATTTGTTAGCTGTTAAATATTTACAAAAATACAAAGAGTTATATTTTGCTAATTTACTTGAACACAAATTAGTGGACTTGCTAGCATTTAATGCATTGGCTGTAGATTGATTGACAAGCATGCCATTTCCAATGTGCATTTTACGATTGCAATAGTGAACTGCTTTGATCACAACGATGACTTGCCTTTGATTAATGTGTATTTTGGAGAGCATTTTGTAGATTAATTTTTATGGCTCAGTAGAGTTTGTTAGTTGTTAAATATTTGCAAAAAATACAAAGAGTTCTATTTTGCTAATTTACTTAAACAAAAATGAGTAGTAGACTTTCCAGCATTTAATGCATTGGCTGCAGATTGATTGAAAAGCATGCCATTTTCAATGTCCATTTTATGATTGCAATAGTGAACTGATTTGATCGCAACGGTGACTTTCCTTTGAACAAAATTCCATGCACATTAAATGCATGATGGCAGTGAAGCTTCCATAATTTGTATTCAATTATTGATTTTAGCATTTTCATTTGTACTACTTGCTTGGATAATGAATTCTTGGTGTTTGAAAAGCATTATTTATCTATTTTGCTAGTGATATGGGGCAATCAGAATACTTTGTGGTATGTGAATTGTGAACAAGTGTAAACGGTAATGCTCGTGTATGCTTTGCTATGTTGTACACGTTGTGAAAGTCAAATGAGTATGTGGATGGTGAGAATGACAAAGGTGTTACATGTGAACATGTGAGAATATAGACTTGGAACAAATTTTTCCATTGATTGATGCATTGGAATAGTAGTATGTTGTTGCTATATAGAGCAATATTGCTTCTAGCTTGTGGGGAGATGTATTTTGTATTTAGTGGCTGCCCAAGTGGCTAAATATACAGATATTTGTTTGGTGAACAACATAAAGGAAAAAGTACTTGCACTTTAACAATGTGCCCATTTTACCAGAATATTCCATTATGTTCCATGTACAACCCCCCAAAGTGGGCATTTTGAACTGCTACTAAGAATTTAGCCACAAAATGCAAATGCACAACAACCAATTAGGTTAAATAAACTTAAAAAACTAATTAGAAACAATATACAATACAAAAATACAAATGCTAACAAAAAGCAAAAGTTAGAGAGTGGTAAGAGCAATTCTATTTATACACTCAAACATGAGTATCTGAATCACAAGTCTATTGTAAAACTGCAGGACTTTAAATGCTTTATTAGGAAAAAAAATAAAGAAAACCAACCTATGCTTGTTAGATCAAACAAGGGTAAACAAATTCTAGTGGTTGAGCTTTATGAAACAACAATTCAAGATACACAAAAATACACATACACAATCTGGCAGATGCTATGTTCTAGCAAAGATACTAGAAAATTCAAAGACAAGCAAAAGGAAATATATTATCAACTAGTACAATCAAGATGCATAGCATTGATAGATTGCATATGCCATACATGCTACTTCACAGTAAAATAACTCATTATACCAAAATATTTTGTACCATAGAAGATACGAACTAAAAAACCATTGCCATATGTCTAAGGTGTATTATTGTCATAGTTTTCTTTTTGCATTCTTGAGTACACGTTGACAACATTTGAAGTTATTGTTTTAGTCTTTTCTACTATTGGTGAAAGTATTAGTGTCTTTTTCATTGGTGGTAAAGAGAAATTGTATCTGCAAACTGTTTTCCTTGGTCTTCTGCATCTCTTTGTGTGGTGATGCCTTTGTAAACTAGCCAAGTCAGCTTGCAAATGATCAATGGTACAAGTAATGTACTTGTCGATGAAAGCTATGATGTCTGTGTCATTGTTTTCTATATACATTGGTGCATTTTTTACCCATATTAGCATATGATCATGTTCATTTTCTCGATTTTGAAACTCAGTCACTGAAAAGTAATCAATAACATTTCCAAACATGGAGTCATCTGTAAGCATCAACTTTTTCATTGCATTTATTCTATGTCTATAGTATCATACACAATTTCTTATGTTTTGGTTTAAATGGTTTAAATTCTTGTGTTGTAGCTTTTAAGTGTGCAATATATTACCAATACAAAGTGTGCATGTTTTTAAAGTACAAGCTGCTATTGCATATATTGCATTATAATATGTCATACTTAGTTGGCCAATGAGATTTATTTGTCAAATTTTGTAGTGTGTTCCTATTTCACTTGTTTGCTTATACAAAGAGGAATGACAAACCTGTTGTATGCAATAGAGAGAGATAGATAATATATTTAAGAGATGAAACATTAGGTTGATACTTGATTGAGTTTTGTTTGAGCTGCTTTACCGGTTGCCTAGTTTGTGTGGATAAGTTAGTAAGCAATAGGATACACTTTATAAAAAACATAGTGAATGCAAAGAACTTGTTTACTATTGTTCAAAATATTTTGGTCTTTTTATGTGTTTGTAAATTATAATTTACCTCTTCTTCTATTGGTTGGAGTGGTCCTATTATTCATTTTCGTAGCAGAGTAATTTCTATCCAAGCAATGAATTTAGAGAAAGCACACTATATGCTTGTACAAGGAAGGATATCTAGCTCAAAGATCTAAAAGATTATTGCTTTATCCGGAAACAATAGACTGCAAGACATTGGGATTGGTCCCTATCACTAGTATTACAATGACACTTTTCATGCAATGTTCAAATTATAGAATTTGATTATAGAAATCTTTAGTTTGTTGCTTGTTCTTACAAGGGCTAGCGAGCCAAGTTGGTACAATAAATTACATATGCTTTGAGCAAGGTCTTGTTGACAGTTGGGGTAGTGAACATGCTACTTATTTATTATTGTTCACTGAATTCATTGTAAACAAACGGAAAGAATGATACAAGAATATGATCTTGTGCTTCCTTGTTCAACAATTAACTATATTTGCAGCCACATAGATCTTTGCCTTTGCAAAAATATATAATGTCGTATTTTCCTAATTTATTTAAACAAGATTCAATAGTAGACATAGTAGCATTTGATGCAATAGTTGTAGATTGATAGACAAGTGTGGCATATGTAACACATATTATACAATTGCAAAGTTTACCTACCCCAACATGTAGTGAACGTATAGTTAATTCATGAAATCTTAGGTTAATGCATGAAATTTTAGGCGAGTGTTGGGTTTTGTTTTTGCTTATTCTCGTTTATCTATCATTTGTTGAAAATATTGTGAGTAGTTTAGCCTTTTGCATGATCGTTATTCTGTTGAAGTCAACTACAGATGAATGGCTTCGCTGTGTCTTTGTGGTATCTGATAACTAGAAGTATTGCTTGTTGTCCTTAAATCTTGACTATAGGAAAAAAAATAAAAAATTTAAATAGTACAATGTGAGTGGCTAAGCGACTATTTGAAAAGCAAGTGCAATCGATGCAATAGTGAACCTCCCATTCAATAGACAAATGAACATAGTCCATGACATATAATACATTATTCATAAACATGAACCACAAAAACATCAACAATATTTGCAAAATAGTACACCAACATGATAATTTATTGCGAACATTTCCCGTTAGCCATTGTAACAACAACCAAGTATCATAAATAGAGGAACAAGGTACTCATCAGTGGTGCACTATCATAGAATAACAAACATGCAAAACCAGAAGCAAAAGCTAAAAACAGATAAGCTTTTAAACAAACAAGAAACAAACAACAATAAGCACAAATGAAACCCAGTCCTTGCTCCAGATTTCATGGATTAACTAACTCATTACTTATGTACTCACGAGGCTTTTAGCACATCTCGCACAATTTTCTTTTCAAGGCTTGCTGATACACTGTTACCCACATAAGCAATAAACACATAATTAATGCATTCACTCACCCATTATCCCCTACCATGCATATGTAATTGACTATGTCCATTTGCACTGTTATTCCTTATAACAACAAGCAATACTTCTAGTTATCAAGTGTAAAAACACACAGCCAAGCCATTCACCATGAATGCACTTTTGCAGAATAACGAACATGCAAAAGTGCAATCGATAGCCAAAAAACTCATAAGCTTTTCAACAAATCATAAAGAAACAAGAATAATCACAAACAAAACCCAAAAATCGCTTAAGATTTCATGAATTGACCATGCATTCATTGCACATATACTCACATGCAAAAACACAATGAAGAGATACAAAACCCACAATCTTTCCAGCGAACAACAATAATAAAACAAGAATAAGCACAAACAAAATCCAACAATCATCCATCGCTTCATGGACTAGTTATCCATTCATTGCATGTGCACCCATGGACTTATCAAGTACACAACCCAACTATTCACTAGCAATGCATTTTTATAGAATAATGAACGTAGCTAAAAAACCCACAAGCTTTTCGACAAATGATACACAAATGACAATAAGCACAAACAAAACCCAACACTCGCCTAAGAATTCATAAATTAACTATGTATACACTGCACATCTACGCACATGTAAAAACACAAGGAAGAGCTAAAATACCCACAAGCTTATCAACAAATGATAGTCCAACGAGAATAAGCAAAAACAAAACCCAAAACTCCACAAAGATTCCATGGATTAGCTATGTGTTGACTGCATGTGTGCTTACATTACACAAGACATTGCCCAAAGTGTTCAGTTTTCCTTGTAACGCTTATGGTTATTAAGTATAAAAAACAAATAGACGTGCCACTCACTAGTTGCACACCGCAAGCACTGTACAAAATGAGAAACGTCGAACATGACAACCCACAACCAGAAAAACACAAGCTTCTCAAAAAATAGTAAACAAACAATATGCAATTTAACCAAGCATTGTCTGCTTATCTTTGCACCAACTATGCAATACATATTGCGAGGTTTGCATTTAATGCATTAAACATGCATTTACTGCTTCAGTATGCATACATTGCCAAAATTTGTGTATCATTCATTTTTGTTAAAGTGAATTAGCATATTAGGAACCCATTATATTTTTTGCAAATAGTCAATTATTGCACACAAATTATGTTGTTGTTAGCAACAAGGTACTGGGTATGGAAGTAGTCAATTCATGTTTAATGCACTAAATGGTATAACTATTGCATCATAAAGAATATTATATTGAATGCAAGTTTTGCAAGATAGATTTTCCTGAACATTTAGACATTAAGTAGAAATCCTTCAAAGTTAGCTGATAGGCTGACAACTACCTCTGTCCTGCTGCGACTAGAAATACTATTCACTGTTATAAGGCCCAATTGTGCAAATAGATGTAGCAGATAACAAAACACATGAAATAGTTGAAGCCAATAAGCAGGTTACAATTGCAGGAATCTCATTTGCAATTGACTGGTGATAAATATTTATTTTGTCTCTTTGTTGCTTCATGCAAGCATATTACTTTTTGCTGTTAAAGAAATTTGCGAAAAGAAGAGCATATTATACATCTTGCAAATATTCAATGCCTGAATGCAAATTATGCCACCTTTTGTAGCAAGATAGCACATGCTAAAGCAGTCATTGTATGTTTGATGCATTAAACAGTATGACTCATAGATAAAAAAACAACGATCTATTGAATGCAAATTGGGCAAGATAATATGTTATGCATAGACATGAAACAAAAAAGCATATGTATAGGAACAATGTACTATGGATGACTGGTTAGTGTGTCTATTTATCATACTTGATGTTAGCGTTTCTGTTTATCATACTTGATAACTAGATGTATTGGTCACTATTAGAAAGAAAACTTAGCAAAAATAAAACCGAGCAGTAGTGTAAGATTTCATGAATTAGTACCCACCAACTCTCCAATACATGTCGTACAATTTTCATTTAATGGATTAAACATGTATTCACATTGCTTCATGATCAAATATTTCCCATAATCTATAATGTCAAAATCAACAATATATAATGTTCCCATATTTTCCTAATTTACTTAAAGCAAAATGAGTGAAAATGAAAAGTCAACCTACTCAAACCAATAGAAAAAGAGATAAACAATAATCTTCAAGCACACAAAATATGTCTTCAAATTGTGACTTTAGGAGAAATTCAGAAATATTTTAAACAACAAAAAAAATATGGGCATAAATCCCGATTATAGGAAAAAGACAAAAAAAATTTAACACGATGTCATTGTCGAAACGACTAATTGGAAAGCAAATGCAATGAATGCAATAGTAAGGTCATGGACTGCATAGATTTTTTTCCTTGGACCTTGTAACAACAAGAAATAGTTTTGGTTAAAAGGTTTCACATACGAACAAAGAACATGGAGAATGAAAAACATATGACCTTTTGAACAAGTAATAAACAAACAAGAATTAAGTATGCATTTGTTGCTTGTATACTTGCTAGCTTCCAAATACACCTTGGACATTTTGCATATAATGGATATGAGACCAGAAGTGTCTAGATTATAGAATTTTATTTGTTTACAAGTGTTATATATCAAATGCATCGACTGCATTTTATGTGATGAAGCTCACACGTATTGGATTTGGTTATAAAATATTTGTCAAAATTTATTGTGTGCTTTTATGTTTCATGTCTATGGATAACATGTGCTATGTCATGGACTATGCTTATTTTTCTATTTTGTAACTGTAACAGGGATCATTGGTTGTAAGCAGAGTGGGTGACAAGGATTTAAATTGGTACAAATAGACCTGGTTGTTGAACAACAAGTTGCAAGGTCAGACTCTTGTATCATTCTCTTGCTTTGTTTGCAATGAAATTTAATTCTCTCAAGAAACTGGCTTTACGAATAGGCACATGAGCATAGTAAATGACATGTGTGATTTATAAACATGAAACTATTTTATCCTGATGAACATGTTGCTTTTGCAGAGATAAATCTATATAATTGTAATCATGGGATGTGCAGTTCATTGATTTAATATTCGTGAATCATGTATTGCTTCTAAGATTGCAAGGAAGGGGAAACAAAGGAGCTATTTTGGTCTGCAGAGAATGCAGGGAAGTGCTATAAAATTTTTGGCATTTGTCATGACTTTAGCATTCATGACATTTGTCAAGAAATTACAAGTCATGGTGTTTGCCATGAATTTTATAGCACTTCTTATTGCATACACTGGAGGGAAAGAATATTTTGATGCATGTGCCTTAGATTTTTGACATTATGATTATGTGCATAGCATGTTGCGCAATCATCTACTCCAACACGAGTGATACAAAAAATGTGTTCGTTGCTCCCAACTATATAGTGTTTACATGTTTTTCTAATTTCCATATGCTTAAATGAATAGTATTTGTGTTGCAAAAAAAAAATGACATTAGATTGGCCAAGTAAATATTAGAAATGCAAGTATAAAAATTAAGAACTAAAGTGCTCTCTATACAAATAAAACCATGTGTATCTAGATCATAGAATTTGATTCGTTTGCAAGTGTTATGTATCAACTGTATTGCCCCCATTTTGCGTGTGAAAGTTCACATAGTTTCGATTTAATGCTTAAGGAAAAATTTACTATGTGCTTTTGGGTTTCATGTTTATGGATAGCATGTTATATGTGATGAACTATGGTCATTTTTCTTAACTGTAGCTCTGATAGGGACCATTGGTTGCAAATGAATTGAGGATCAAAGATTCATATTGTTTCGAGCGGACCTAGTTTTTGAACAACATGCTCCAATGTCAGATTCTTGTATCATTCTCCTGCTGTGTTTGCAATGAAACTTAAACCTTGCAATGCATCTAAGTATAGTCTATTAGGAGAGTTGTGAAGAATAGAGGACAATGCTTGTTCAAGAAACTAGTTTCAAAAATAGACAAATGAGCATAATTGGTGGCATGTTATGTAGTTCATAAACATGAAGCTATTTTCCCTTCACAAGCATCTTACTTTTGCAAACAAGGATATGCATGATTGTAATGATAGAATATGGAGTCCATTGGTTAAATATTTACGAAGAAATTTGGTTTGTTCCTAGTGTTGTAATTTTTTTGAACAAGAACCAATAATAAATGTAGTGTGCTAATGATGCATTAATTGCTACAGTGTCAAGGAGTCCATTGCCAAAGTTAACACAATTTGCATAAGTGATTAAACACTTGTTAACATATACAATGTTTTGTTTTCCTAATTTACTTAATCAAACATGAACAATATGCATGCTACAACCAATAGCCAAAGAGATAAATCATGGTTTTTAGACATGAAAAATATGTCCATGAGCCCCAAGTACACAATGTTTCCATATTTTACTAATTCTCTAGGAATATGATTATCAATAGACTCACTGCAAGAGAATCAAATTTGATTAGGCAAGTAAATATTGCAAATGAAAATGAGTAATTGAGCGGCAAAGCTGATAGAGTTTGGATTTAATTCTTGAATATTTAACAAAATTTATTGTGTGCTTCCATGTTACATTTTTATCAATAGCATGTTCTATGTCACCTAGTCTGCTTATCTCTCTAAATTGTACCTATCATAGGGTCCATCGGTTGCAGTTGAAGTGTAGGAAAAAGATCCATATTTATGCTATTAGACTTGCTTCTCCAATAACCATTTGCAAAGTCAGATTCTTGTATCATGCTCTTGTTTTGTTTGCAATTAAATTTAATTCTTCCAATATGTGTGACGATTATGAATTGGAAGAGTTGTTAATAATAAAGGAGAATGTTGGTTCAAGAATATGACTTTCCAAAGAAACAAATGGGCATATTATATGACATGCCATTCAATTCATAAACATGAAACTATTTTTTGTTGTAAATCATATTACTTTTGTAATAAAAAATGTGTACAATTGCAATCATGGGATATGCAATGTATTTGTTATATATTCTGCACAATTTATGTTGTTTTGCTATTTTTCTATTTTCCTTAACTGAATATCAACAATAGACCTACTGCATTAATCATGCACTTGCTACTATGGTTCCAAGTAGCATAGTGGCAACTATTATGCAATTTGCATTCAATAATTAAATTTTGTCAAAATATATAGTATTCTATTCTCCTGAATTAGTTAAACAAAAATGTATAGAAGAGCTAGTGCAAGCCAATTAAATTTGATTGGGCAAGCAAATATTAGAATTACAAATGACAAAATTAAGAATTAGATGCATATTGTGTTAGCTTTACTGTTGTCATGCATACAATATGTTATTTGTAAACATGAAACATATACATGCTAACAAGTTCTCCCAAAAAAAAAAGCTTGCAGCTTCTAAAAAACATTTTAAACAATATATTTTGAATCAGCATGCAATTATTTGACAAGCAAATTCAACAATTGCAATAGTGACTTGCTACAATTGTATTAATTGTACAAAGCAACTTGAGTGTCAGTCATAGTCCTCGTACCAGTACTCTTGATCGTCTGTGACCATGAGCATTGTTTGCTGCTATTAAGCCTAATTGTGCACATGGATACAATAAATGACATATGGGATAGAGAGGTTCAAACCAAGCAACAATTTACTATTTCAATAGCTTCATTTGCAATTAAGAGATAATAAACAACTTATGTCTTTTCCCCGTTTGTTAGAATGGGCCTATCATTGTTTTTTGTGAAAGTAAATCTAGGTATTAGGAGGGCATCATATTTTTCATAAATATTCAACCACTGCATACAAATTGTCCCAACTTTCACGATAGAGCAGTGGCCACTGGACTAGTCAATGCATGTTTAATGCGCTAAATGGTACCACTATTGGATCAATGGTCATCAAGACCTTGATCAAAGTCTACAACTTCCCATCTCTTGATTGTCATTTGTTACAATTATTCTATTGGTTCGACTAGGACTATTATTCATTTTTGTTAACTAAATTACTAGAATGAAGGGACACTATATATTTTGCAAATATTTGATCGCTAAATGTAAATCATGCAGTAGTTGAAAACATCATGATATATACTGAAGCAATCGATACATAAGTGTGCAAGATACAACATCATTTATACACATGAAATAGAGAAACACATGTTAAAACATGCACAAAAGAAAGAAAAAAAGAATGCAATAATTTTTTGGGAAAGATGTGGACATCAAAATGCAAATTTCCCAAGTTTCTCCACTAGGCTCATGGCTACTAAGGTAATGAGTACATGACGAATGCAATCAATGCCTCCACAGTAGAAAGGACTTTCCTTATAGCATCTATGTCTTCCTTTGATAATTGTTGTTTTTTACAGTACTCACGTTCCACTTGGCCTTAGTTGTTGTATTTTCATGACTTGCATAGCATATTCCATATACTATAGCCATTTGTTTCCTTGGCCTTTGTAACAATGACCGGCATGAATAAAATTTGTATTTAATGCTTGTTCGCTCATCACTTATTAAACACTATTCACATAAATTGCATTGTGTGGATTAAACATGTATTCACTAGTTCATGATTAAATATTTCCTAGAACATATAGTGTTCGCTTACTTTGCTAATTTATCCAAATGAAAATGAGTAATACACATATTCCAATCATCACAATAGGCAACTATTTCAAAAGAAAATTCAACAAATGCAAATGTAAGCTTGCCTTTCGACAGAAACTAACAATTGCAATAGTGAACCATGAACCGCACAAACAATGATTAAATTTGCAAAAAAAATGGACCACCGTCATAATTTTTTACAAAGATTCAGACATTAAATAAAAAATTTCCATGCTTTGCTCATAGGCTACTATCCATCTAGGCAATAAACACATAATTGATGCATTCAACGCACCCATGGTCAATAAGACTCTACTCAAGGCATATGTCATATAGTGTTCCCACTTGCCTTGTTGCCTTTTTTAACAAGAAGTAATATTGCTAGTTACCAAGTATGATGAACACATAGACAAGCAAGTCGCTGGGAAAGCTTAACAACAAGTTGCTATTGCAATGGTCTTAATTGCAATTGACAGTTAATAAATAACTTATTTATTTTCTACTGCTTGGAGCATGTCCACTATTCATTTTTATCAAAGCAAATTACGAAAATAGAAGAACATTATATATTTTGCAATTATTTTTTCACTGACTGCAAACATGTTCAATGCATTAAACAATATGACTGGTGACTGAAAAACAATAGTCTATTAAACACACACCAATCAGTTTTATTTGTGCTAATTTTGATGTGTTTTTTGTTTGTGCAAAAACTTGTGTGTTTTTAGGTCTATATTCCCCTATTACATGTTTCATAAATCTATCAGGCCTTACAATTGTGCAAAGGGTATATAGTTTTCTTTGAACAACTTTCACAAATAACATAGTTTTTTGTGGCTAAATCAATAAGCACTAAAATTAAATACATTAGCCAACATGATTTAAACTGTGTAAGCATTTGATGCATTGACTGTGTATTCACTGCTCCAATGGCTATTGGGCTGTCAGCAAAGTTTGCAAAAACTATATTTGATGCCTTAATGTTTACAAAAAAATATCGTGCGGGTCTATTTTTTTGAAAATTTTCTCATTTGCTTCTATGTTTGCTGCTTACGAACAACACATAATGCATTTAACATGTATTAAATGTATCAATAATACTTCTTTCCTATTCTATCAATTTACTTTAACAAAAATGAACAGAAGGTGTACCCCAAGCAATAAAAAAAGAGATAAATTCCTTATTGTCTTTTAGTTGCAAATGAAACCATTGCAATATGGAATTCAATTTGTCCATTTTCTGGTTAGTTGTTGTATTAATAAACTGTTCACATTTTCCCTAAAGCAATCTTTCTTTTGCAAATGTTCTTTGTCTTGTAAATAATAGAACATTTTTGTCTGCTTCAACATTCTTTACACAATTTGTATATCATATTCTTGTGCATTAGTCAAAAGACACATTTGTGTCCACTCTATAGCGTCACATGTTCACATGTAACACCTTTTCCATTTTTATTATTTATGCACTTGGTCCAGCAAGACATGGAGAAGCATTTTTGTATACATTTGTTCATTATTAACAGATTACAAGGTATTGACATTGATGCATGCCACTAGGCTGACTTTATTGTTTTAGTTGGTAATTTTCAATACTATAAATAGATTAGAATCTCGATCATTTGCTTGCACAGAGAAGAATAGCACATCTACTTTACGCAATAGGAAAATAAATCAATGATAGAATTCACACATGAAACATTCAGTTCATAGTTGATTAAGTTTTCTTTGATTTGCCAAATCCTATAAACAAGATATGTTATTAAATAAACTGTTGACTCTTACAATAAAGTTCTTGTTAATTATAGAATTCATTGAGCATTAATTTCTTTATGTTTATGGGTTGCATATAACATGTCATCAAGTATGCTCATTTGTCTCATTTTCCCTTCTAACAAGACCTGTTGGTTACAATTTGAGCGTGAGACAAAAATCTACATTATTGGAGATACAGTCAATTGTTAAACAAGAAAGTAAAAGGTCAACATTTAAGAACATTGTTGCTTCTTTGTTTATAGTGCAAAAATTAACATTTATACCAAAGAACAATTTTCTTGCCCTCCATTTACATGCATACTACATAAGGTTCAACATATATGCATATTAAGGCCTATTA
>VDFB02052164.1:0-28667 GCA_007258455.2 Sequoia sempervirens
TATGACCTGCAGGAATAATTGATGGGGAGCTTGACACACACAAATAGCATTCATCCACATTTATCATATATAGAATAAAATTAATAGAATTGAAAATGAAAATACTTATCTATCTATTCTATGATTCCCTTGAGTGGCTAGCAATTGGGTATTCCTACGCTTAACTCAAATCACATGCACTTTTGTATCTTCAAAATGAATCCATCCATGATACTTCCATTACTCAAAATGATTAACTCAAAATAGGATTGGCAATATTTATTTATTCATGTAAAAGTGTAACACAAAGGAGACATGGAATTTGAATAGTGTTCAAAATCATATCATAACATCATCACCATATCATTGTTTTTGGTGGTAACATATATATACTAAACTGCTAACAAAATCACATATTTCAAATGGTGGAAGATCACCATTAAAAAAGTATTTTAACAAAATTTCAACTAACCAATGGACTAAAGTCCATAACATAAAACATATTAAAGGCTCAGAGTGGAGCCGTAAATTTCTTAAACATAAATTAAATAGAAAGCATTAAAAGGACTTGTTCCACTATGCACTCCTGGATTTCTGGCACCTAGACTTCTGGTGCTTTTTCTTCAACTGTTTGAAGTCCACTTAAAGTCTACTCGATTGTGCATAATGTCTTGTACAATAACTAAAAACTATACCATTATATCAACATTAGTCAGTTAATTTCAATCAATTTAGGAAATAACGATTTATACATTTTTTTAACCAAAAGTAAGCAATTATTAATCCTAAAAATAAACAATTGGCAGTGCTAAAGTGATTGGTAAGAAAAACAAAGGGTTTTTAGCTTATTATAATTGGGAGGTTATTTATACCTCATCAATCTTACATCTAATTCACATATGTTCTTTTGCATGTCAATGCAATTCAAACTTTTGCATACTCCTTCCATTGCAATAAATGCTTACCTACAATACATACTTATCTACCACTTCCTGGGTATTGAATGAGCTTGATTTATGAAGAATTAAAATTGATAAGAGAAAATTAAATTTCTATTTGAATGAATTCACAATGAGATAACAATGATTAAGGCGATAATTTTTGAGCAATAGTTTATATAATTAATAGTTGAAAAAAAATTTGTTTACATAACTTGAGGAAGGATAGTGATGTATTCATGAAGTTTCTTGGTCAATATAGAAGTTTGATTCATAGAAGCAAAAGCCAAGGTATGTATTGGCATAACCCTTTGCGATTTAGGAATGAATTGAAAGGATTTATTCTCATAATTAATTTAAATATCAATTTCATAATTTATGTTGTAATGCCCCAAGCTGACACACTCCGAACAAAACTTGATGGAACAATTTTTTTTTGAAACAATGAAAACCACATTGATAATGCAACAACATATGGCACTTATATAATAACATGCACACAAGTATTGAAATGACACAATGACAAGAACAAGGAAACTTCACCATTGCATAAGCAAGGTGGAAACAACTGAAGACTAACCACTCGTGGGATAAATCCACCACAATGAACATATGAGAGAGAGAGAGAAAAATACCTACATGGTGATTAGTTACTAACCACAATCATGTTCTCTTGTAACACCACACTAGGATAGGATGAGGGACTAGTTTGTTCCATTTTATTATTCATCCACCATGTCGATGCTTCACCTACCAATTGATAGGAACCCCATATTGCCTTAGTTATCTCATAACAGTTTATGATCTCAAAGTACTTCTCCATTTTTGTCAATCAAGCTTTCGCAACATCACCACTCACTATCACATTGAACTTGGGTGGTGTTACTTTCTTCATATCCCTTGATAACTCAAGATAAATTTGATTCTTCCTTTCATCAAGAGTTAGTTTCAACATTTTTTTCCCTTCATTCACTTTGTGTGTTGAGTTCATGTATATTTTCATCATGCCATTGTAGAAACTTGAAAATATCAAGGATTAAAAACAAGCACAAATGAACAACACAAGTTTGCATAAAGGTGACCAGTTGTATTAGGTAAACCAAGCCTATGTATATAGGAGGAGAAAGGCACTCAATCTCCATGAAAGAAGGATACGACTCCTCACTCATGGAATGGTGGCAAGTTGCCTACCACAAAAGTAGCATGAGGTCTCAAAAGTGAGTCGACACCTCTAAAATTCCTAATGAACATCGACACCTTGTATGTGCAAGTGTCATGGATTCCTATGTGCCTATGTGTATGCAATATGATGCAATATATGCACTAACACCCCGTTAAGCATAGCTTAGGTGGGCATAAAAGAAATGGGTCTCGGATATTGGCCTAGTGAGGTACCCATGTACAATGCAAAAGAAATGGGTCCTAACTATGAGGCCTCATAAGATACCCATGTATAATGCAATCTATCGTAAATAGAGTAAGATAGAAAACCCAATGGGAAAAAACTATCCTCCAAAGGAGAGATAAGATGATAAGAAGGCTATAAAGCTCCCCCCCAAAGAAGATGGTGTAGACCTCACATCAAGAAGAGCTCATAGATGAATGAACTTGGTCGCAGTAAAGGGTTTGGTGAAAATATCAACAACCTAATTTGAAGACTAGCAAAAGACTAAGTTGATGATCTACCCAAGAATAAACTCTCAAATATAATGCATATGAATCTTTGTGTTTGGTTCGTTGATGTTGAACCAGATTCTTGAATATCTGAATGGCGCTCTGGTTGTCACAATAGATGCTTATGGAATTCTTGAAAGGAATAATAAACTCAAAAAGAATGCCCTAAAGCCATATAGCCTTAGTAGCTGAGTTAACAACCACCCTAAGCTTTTCCTAGGTGGATGATATAGCAATAACATTATGCTTCTTGCTAGACCAACTGATAGGACCTGAACCAAGCAAAAAACTGTAACCTGGACTTGTGATGCTCAGTATCACTAGCCCAATCTGAATCTATAAAACCAAGCCAACTAATGAACTAAATCTATAATGAATCCCAAACCTAAGAGTACCAATGTAGTTTATGAGATTCTTGCATAAGTCTCAAAACCATGCCAATTATATATGCAATATTTGGCCTGGTATGAGTCAAATATATAAGACTACCAATAAGTTATTGGTAGACAGTAGCATCAACTAATGCTGAAGTACAAGAATTCTCAAGCTTGACTCTAGATAGAAAGGGAGTTGGAGATGGTATACAAGTAGCCACGTGAAACTGTGTAAGTAGATGAATAGTATACTTAGGTTGTGCGAGAGTGATCCTTGAACCAGACTGTGAAATCTCAATACCAAGGAAGTAGTGCAATAAACCCAATTTTGTCATGTCAAATCTATCTTGAAGTGATGACTTCATTGTTGCAATGGCAGATAAAGTAGTCCCGATAATCAAAAGATCATCAACATATAGATCCAATATCAAAAGTGAATCATCCTACCGTAATAGATACACATTAGGATTTGAATGGCATCTAGTAAAACCTGAAGATAGGAGGTAGGAATCCATCTTGCATACTAAGACCTAGGGGCTTGTTTGAGGCCATAGAGAGATTTCCTAAGTCTACAAAGTAAGGATGAATCTGAAACAAACCCTAGTGGTTATTGCATGTAGATTTCCTCCTCAAGGTATCCGTGAATAAAATCAATCTTCGCATCCATCTAATGTACAACCCATCCATGTGTTGTGGCTATAGCTAGTGTGAGTTGAATTCAAGTCATCTTAAAAAATGGTGCAAAGGTTTCTGTATAGTCAACACCTACAACTTGTGAAGAACCTTTTGCAACCGACCGTGCTTTGTATTTATCAATTGACCCATCAGCTACAAATTTAGTTCGATATATCCATCTACATCAATCTATCTTCCTTCCCTTAGGAAGTGAAGTAAAATCCCCAGTGTGATTTCTAATCAAGGAATCATATTCCTCATCCATAGCAATATCCCACTCAAGTATGCTTGATACCTCTATAAATGTCTGTGGATCAGAAAATGAAGCAAAGAAGGCATGCGCCTCCTGCCTTTTGGGACTTTGACTTTGATCTTGGTTGGTTCTCTTGGTATTGAGTATATCGATCATTTTCTGAAGAGCTTCATAATAGTGCTATGTTACATTTGGAGTTTGGTATGGATTTATCGATTATAGGTACTCATGGATACTTGGAGACATAGGTGAGGCTAGGAGATCTCTTGTGATTAGAGACATGTGTTGAGATGGTTACTCATTGATGAGGTTTTAGTTGGAAGTTTGAGAAGCCTACACCTTGGTTGGATGTGAGTTCAATATGGACCTATGAGGAGATTGTTCTTAGATGAGTCATGATGACTTGGACATCTTGGAGGAGCATTCTCATTCCCCACTCTTAGTCTACTCTACTATTTAGCATATGAGAGGTATTGCTTATTGTTATTTTCAGATGCATTATGCTTTATACTTTATCTTCTCATGCATATAGATCTTGAGCTATGGTTTGTTTGTTCTAGAGGATTCATTTGAGGTATTTTGGCATGTTTATCTCCTTATGCATTGTGATATTATTCATTGATGTTGAGTTTAGGAGATTTTATTGGGCTTATTCCCTTGGTTATGGGAATGGATTTGGTTTGATATTCATTTGGTTTGAGATGCATAAATATTGGTTATGGTTAGATGTGGATAGTGCTATTCTCTTTGGGTTTTTATGGAGGAGATCATACTTATCACATCTTAGCATTTAGAGGTGTGTGTAGAAGGACATGCTATAAGTTTTGATTTGCACTTTCTCTCTTTGGTCTTGTTCTACTTCTTGGATGTTTGTATTCACACTACATTGGTTTTGAGATCTTATGTGGAGCTATAGTGATCACTATGTTTGTGGTCATGTGTTTTCATTATTCTATGGTGATAACATGGATGCTTCTTTATCTCTTTCCTTTGTTGTGTGTGAATAACTTGGGAGAGCTATGGAGACTTGTGGTGAGATTTGGATTGTAATGCATTGGTTTGCATGATTTACATAGCTTTATGGATGTTCCTTGGTAATATACGATGTTGGTTGCACTTCTATGTGATGTTTTTGGTGGATCTTTGGATGCCTTGATCATTTTCAAATTTTACATTACCTATGTAATGGGAGTTCCTAGTTGTGTGTGTTCATTATATGATAGGTTTGGCACTTGGAGCTTATTATTGCATGTTATGGGTTGTATATATTGATGGCATAAGGTTCACTTGTTATATTTGTATACATTTGAGATATGGATAGTTGGATGTGTTAACATTTGTTATGTGATTTATTTTTAGTTATGGTGATTATATCTTGATAGTTATTGGTACATACTTGTTGCCTTTAGATTGAGTGTTTATGTATTGGGATATTGGTTAGAGACATGACTTATGCTTCTTTGTGAAAAATTGTGTGGCATCTCTTTGGATGGTTTCTTATCTTTGTGCATGGACACATGATGGAGGATGAGAGCATTCATGATTGAGATGGTGGTCACCTTGATTCTTGTTGCAAGTATCTTGATGGAGCACATGGAGCACTTTGATTCCTTGATGGCATATGTGGCTATCGAGATTGTTCCCTTGTTCATGTTTGAGTTTACTTTTTTACCTCTTATGCAATATATACAAGTGAGAGAATGATAAGAAAAGGTGTATTGTCCACCTTGCATAATGTAATATTTATTTATTATGTGGTGCAACTAGGGAATCGAGGGATACATGCATCACATGGGTCTAGCATTCTTGGGGCCACTTTATGTGTTATATGTAACATTGGATTAAATATTTAATGTGAGGTTATACATGGAAAAAATACTTAATGTTGGGAAAACTTAGTACCAAGAATTAAATGTGGGGGTTAATGGTTTTTTAAGCTCATGGTATTAGTCAAATGGCTTTATGTAATACCACTTGGTGGTTTGTGTGAGCTTGTTTCTATAAAAGAAACCATATGGGTAGTTATCTAAGGTTGGCTTGTTGGCATTTGTGAGGGTTAAAGAATGGCATGGGATGTGTCGTTACATGCTTGTTCACATGGAGTGCTTGTAGAGGGCTTAACATTTCAAAGGTGTTCATGAAGACTTTGAAAATGTAATGTAATGTTTATTACTGAATAATACATGAGTGATGGATGCTTTTGGAGGTTTGGTTTTTCCCTCTTGAAGGTTTTTCCAAGGTATATCTTGTGTTCTATTTGATGGCATGTTGTCTATTCTTTTGCATATGGATTAGATAAATACTTGTTTGCATAGATTTCTCTATTTGGGTTATGTGAAAAATTATCTTGGGTGGATACGTATTTCCTTTCATATATATATATCACAAATTATATCTTAATTCAAGTTAGACTTAAAAAAAAGTTTCTTGTGCTCTTAAAACTTTAAAAATAACTTTTAAAAGATTTAATACTTAAAGAATTTAAAAGTTGAAGCCTTTAAACAGGCATTTAGCCTTGCATGGAATTTAGAGGAGAGTTTAATTTCATACATAACTTTTCTTTCATGACTTGTGCTCCTCTTGGGTAGCTTCCTTTGGCAGGTTCATATCCAACTCCAATCCCTGAGTGCATCTAGAACGGGTCAACAACAAGCAGTTAATAATTCTTTATTGTATGTGGGGATCTAGAGCCTAATGTTACATAAAAGCTCTTCCTCATCAGGTTGTTCTCATTTCCTCTATTCACAAATGGAGAGGAATTATTCTAGTGTAGCATACAACAAGTAGCAAGCAACAAGCAACATTGTTGAACTCCTCGAAATCAACACAAACGTTGTAACCTTGACAACAATTATAGGAGTTCAAGATATTTCATTCAAATAAAATGATTTGATACTAGATGAAGGCACAACAATGGTGATATGTTGATCACAAGATAAGTAATTACACAAAAGCCCCAAATTACCTTAATGAAATTGGAGGCAGGGAATCTATTAAATAAAGATTCAAAAGAGAGATGACATTATGACACACAAGCATATTCACCAATACCTCAACTATAATATTCATCACACACAACATTATTTATAATAGACAATAAAGTCCATAAATATTGCCCTAATGGGCATTATTGTTGTTAAGATATTGTCTATGAATATTTTGAAAGCCTTTGAGAGAGATTTGACAAGAATTCCTTTATAATCCATGCTCCTCCTTAAGTTGAAATGATGATATAGAGAGTGTTGTGTGATTTGTTAATTGGGCTGATAAATTTATAAGGACAAGTAATAGAATGTCAAGTGGATTATTAATATTTTAGTATTGAGAACTATTAGTTCAATTCCACTAATTACATTCAAAAATTCATTATAATTAAAGAAAAAACAAGCTTATCTACATAAAATCTCCACCAAATTGATTTATACCATTTCTTTTCCCATGTCATTTCACTTCATGCATGTTACTGTTAGGCCCAATTATAAAAATTAGATGTCATATATATAATGATCTACATTTCTTTCACATTAGTAATAGTTTATCAACATATGTTATCTCATTTGGGAATCCTGTCACCAAGATTAAAATAAACAAGTTATTGAATTTTCACCCAAAGTTTTAATTCCAAAATTTTGAAATCGCCTTCAATAGATATACTGAGAATATAGTCAAATAATTAGAAAAATGTTATGTATTATCGAAACTATAATATCTTGAATAAATTTGATTTTAAAAAACTATAAAAAAATTAATTTAGATATTTAAAAAAAATCATGCATTAGATATTCCAGTTGGTCAAGGGAAAAAATCCAAGAAAAAAGTTAAATTTATTACATTAAGATTTACATCCCATCAATCTCATTTTTTCAAATTTTCCATCATTTAAAATATTTAATCAAATTTATAAAAAATTATAAACATAAACTATGAAAAAAAATTCTTCATTTTATTATTTTATATTATTTTAAAATTCTAAACATATATGCCATTTTTATACACTTTAAATTAAAAAAACTGTATTTATGTTGACCACTTACTTTATAAAAGTAGGACATAATTTTAAACTTTCTATCTTTATAGATTTCTTGAAATTACAAATAGAATTTATCCATATCCATTGATTCATCTTCATTATCTAATTTTTTTGATAGGGGTCTCTCTATCTACCTATGATGAGATAAGTTTGCTCCTCTATAACAATACTTGTCCTTTTCATACTCCATAGATAATTTCTTAAACTCAATTTTATTTTAGCTTCTAAAGTTAACTCAAACACCTTTTAAATTTTTTATTTATTAAAAATGAAACCCAAACTTCTATATTCTATCACCACCACCATGATTTATTCATCATAGCAGTTGTATATCCATTGTCCATGTTATTGGGTTATAAGGTAAGGAAATAGTTTGGAACTACTATTTTAGCTATATCTTGACAACAAGCATTGCAGCTAGGATGACATGAATCTTTTCTGATGTACACCCTTTTGATTAGTTATTTTTCTTAGATAATGACAACAACTAAAGAATAAAGCAAAAATATTATCTTATGCAAAAGATAAAGTAATATAATATAAACAAGAAAAAAAATTAAAGCAATAAAACAAAGTTATATTTTCTTAATTTTGACGGTGGTTGTAATCTTGAAGATATTATATATATCTTATTGTATTTAAGGAAATCAATGAAAAATGTAATTGTAATTGAATAGTAGTAGTCGTGTGAAGATTGTAATTGATTTCTATGAGTAAGAAGAATACCGATACTTTTCCCTGTGGATGTTTCCTTCACATATTGTCAAGGTTTTACCACATAAATCTGTGTCTCTTTTTATTCTATTATTTTTTTAAACCTTTTGTGTTATTTATTTTCAACTAACTCGTGCAACAATATTATTTAAGTTTTTGGGTTTTACATCTTTGTTTTTGCAATAAGTGGTATCCGAGTATTTATTTTGTAGTATCTATGTTAGGATTTGGTGTTTGTTTTGTAGCATCAAATGACAAAGAATTTGAATGCAAGGTTTGAGGTGGATAAATTCAATGGGAAGAATAACTTTGAGCTATGAAAGCTCAAGATACATGATTTTTAGTGCAACAAGGATCGCACGAGGTATTGGTAGGAAAGTCAAAGAAGTCTGTAAATATGACTAATGAGGATTGGGAGGATTTGGATACAAGAGTTCTTAACACAATTCAATTGTGTTTAGAAAATGATGTTATTTTTAATATTGGTTGAGAGGAAACAACGTCAAGCTTATGAAGTAGAAGGGAGAGTCTTTACACATGCCAAAAACTTTGACAAATCGGATCTACTTGAAGAGGCAGTCGTATATTTTGTATATGAAAGAAGGTATAAA
Source organism: Sequoia sempervirens (assembly GCA_007258455.2). Taxonomy (NCBI): domain Eukaryota; kingdom Viridiplantae; phylum Streptophyta; class Pinopsida; order Cupressales; family Cupressaceae; genus Sequoia; species Sequoia sempervirens. The sequence goes on from VDFB02052164.1 coordinate 9,249, forward strand.
AATTATTATCATTTTTTTGGTAAAAGGCATATAGCCTATATAATATATTATATAAAATAGGGAACTTACAAAAATTGCCAATAGGGAAAAACTTGGCAAAAGTATGCATCTGAACATACAACATTACATAAGATTTATATATATATATATATTCAATATCAACATACTATTCCCATGATTTGCAAATGTATCAAACTATACTCTAGGAACTTACAAAAACTACCAATAGGACAAAACTTGGCACCGAGTATGCAACTTTTCATACTACATTATGTATGATTTTGAAATATATACATACATCAACATAATATTCATATGATTTACATATGTATCAAAGTATTCTTCTATGCGAGAAACTTCAACATAATTTTCCCCTTGTTGATCTTGTGAGGATGAATCCACACACACTAGTTGAGGAAAAATAGGATTTGGAGCAACAATTATGTTTGGATGTCTGATATGGGACAGTAAAAAAACAATTGCAAAGTATATTTCCTTGAATTTCATAGCCAACTATAAGAAAATTTTATTAGCATTCTATTGCAATTCCCTAATCAAAATTCTCATATTTCCTATCAAAATCTTGTTTGACAGGATCATAGACTAGGACATAAGCCCTCCTCTTCTTAAGATTTTTTCTAAGAAAAATACCACTTATGAAAACTCTTTCCCTTAAACAAGCCATACTCTTGAACACTTTTGAGCAGAGCATTTCCATCCATGAAAGGTTCTTTCACCACCTCATTTGCTATGTATTCAATAGACTCAAAAGATTGCAACAAATCCAGGGCATTGGATATAAAAATAGATAATACCTATGATAGAAAAATGAGTATTTTTTCCTATGGGTTGATAACCTCATCACTAATTATGCTTCAAATACATTCTTCCATGCTTAGACAGTGCACATTGAAAATATTTAAAAGATTGGCATGCGTAATTGTGCCTAAGAAAGGCCGCTTCCACTCTCGGACTTCGAATGGAGCCCTAAAGTTCCACAAACGATACTCCATAATTTCCCTATACAGACCTTCACAATAACACTTGGAAACACTTCAATATGCACCACAAACACCACGAAGCAATACACACAGCTTACCCACAACCAAAGATACTAGAAACAAAGGCTAGAAATGAAGAACAAAAACATTTTTAATAGAGCCTACCACACATTACGACAAATGGTTGAGCAGGGAGTGTATGGAAATTGGTTGCACTTGTCTTAACAATACATTCAAAGTAGATTTGTCATGATCCTCCAAGATAATATTTTCTAGGAAGTAATTATGGTTTATACTTGATGAGCGAGCTTGCATGACTTACAATTAATGACTTTGATAAACACATATGTACCCGAAACATAACACATACACTAGCTTTAAAAAACATTAGAACAAATTAGATTTCTTTGAATGGGTCGTCGCTAGGAATGATGACCCCTTCTATTGGTAGCTTATAAGTTAAATGATAACTTAAGTTACTGACATTCCTTGTTGATGATAGTTGCTAGACTTAGATACGAAGATAGCGAAATATGAACATAATGTATTGAATCTTCAAACTGCTTTTCAATAATTATTTACCAAAGACTTAAACAAGAACATATTTTCTTCCCACACTAAGACCTTCGTGAGACAAGATATCTACCATTGTTTTAACCGATTTGATTGAGTTATGATCATAGAGGATTACATCTTCAAATTGATCACAACCAATATTGGCCAAACAATCCATTTTTTTTTTTTGCCTTCCATGTAGCAGTGGGAGATTTGATATGACTATAACTACTTCAATAAGTACCAAACTTGTTGCAAAATGCAAGATATTTTCTAGTTATGAGCACATCTTTGTTTGTAGGTGTTTATTATCAATAGAGAGTCACCTTCAATTTGAATTCTAGTTAACTTAAGACTTATGGCCAATTTTAATCCATGGAAGAAAGTTTAGGCTTTTGCAACATTATTTGTGCCATGTGGAATTTTGATTGACTTTGCACCAATAAGAATACCATTCACATCTCAAATTAGACATCCCGCCCCTGATTTTCTTGGATTTCCCTTTGTTGCTCCATCAAAATTTAACTTGAAAATTCATTTTGGAGGTGGAAGCCAAGATATTTTATTCCTATCTAGTTTTGGTTTTGGAATTTGAAACATGCTTACTTGAAAAGGTAGTGCTAGATGATCCCAACACGTCATGATATTTGAATCCCAATCTATGAAAGGTGAGCCCACTTTTATTGATTTCTAAACATGAACATTGGGTACTTCTGAAATTTCTTTTTATGTTAAATAAAACTTGATCTTTTTGAGCAACTTCTTTTCTGAAAATCCTCTTGTTTCTTTCCCACCAAATATCCCATATGATAATTGGAGGTGTTATTTGCCATATACTTTCAAATAGTGTTGATTTGTGAAGAATGGGCCAACTCGAGAATAAATCCCATAGTGTGTTTGGTAAAGGGGCATACCAGTTTAGCTTATTTTTGACAAACATCTATCAACTTTGAGAAAATGAGCATTGTCCAAAGAGATGGTCAAAATATTCTAAACATTCATCACATAGAACATAGTTGAATGACATTGATATCCTTATCTTTGAGATCCTATCACTTGTAAGAATCTTCTTTTTCAGTGCCAGCCATGTGAAACAACTTGATTTTAGGAAGAACCATGCCATTCCAATAGAATGAAAATTCCCTATGACTTTTTGTATGTTCCCCATTACTGATTATAGATTTATATCCTTGCTTGACAGAGTATAATCTTGATTTAGATGGGGCCCAAATTAATCTATGGGGATCATTTGACTTACGTGTTATCCTCTACTTAAGAATGTTCAAAATTTCTTTTCGATCATTTGGAATTGGCATATTGGTGACGTCTTTCTAGATCACTTTACCAAAATGATCATTAGTATAATGAAAGTAATCTTTAACTTTTGAACCCTGTACTAGAGACAAAGTCTCTTTTTCCATTTGGAGCTCTTGAATATTAGATAAGGGTGGGTAACCATTATATGAGTCCAACCAAAATAAAGATTCTTCACTATTATGAATTTTCCAAGAAAGGTATGGGGTGATCACTTCTCTACATGTTAACAGAAAAATCCACATTGTTGAACTTGAGGGAGGATTGGTTATAGTCAAAATATTAGTTGGAGATGTAGTACTAAATACTTAGCCTGCATAATCTTGCACCATTTTAAATCAGGTTTTGAGTATGTGCCAAACTAATTTTGCCCCCAAGGACAAATTTCTAGCTAATAGGTTATGAACTGTTGCTCCCCCTTTATATTTTTTTGAACAAATTTTATCCAAAGAGATGAGGGAAACTTTACTTTTCTTATCTATGTTACCCTTCCATAGAAATTTCCTTTCCAATTTTTCAATCTCTACTATAATGATTTTTGGAGCTTGTAAGACAACCATGTAGTAATTTGAAATTGTTGATGAAATTGACTTTATCATTAAAATCCTCCCTGCAAGTGATAACCATCTGCCAGGTTCCATGATGAGATTTTATTTTGAATGTTAAGAATGATTTTTTCCCAATACACCTTTTTGTTACCACCAATGAAAAGGGAATTCCTAGATATTTGCATGGAATTTCAGATAAATGAAACCCTAATAATTACACCATTTTCCTTTTGATATTGACCTTTGTGTTAAAGAAGTATATATTATACTTATTAGCATTTATCTTTTGACTTGAAACTAAAGAATACTTGTTTAATATACCTTTATCTTGTTTAGCTTCTGCAAGAGAAGCCTACCCAACAAGAATTGTATCATTTGCAAAGAGTGAACATTTGAGTGTTTGTAATATTTGTGGTGGTATTATTACACCATTTCATAAGCCTTGTAAGTGCACCTTTTGAATAGATATGCTCAGAGCTTCTATTATAATTATGAATAAAAATGACTGATAGTGGAGTTCCCTGACAAACACCTTGTTTAGAACTAAAAAAACCAGCTGACATGTGCCATTAATGAAAACTGAGAATTTTGAACTTGATAGGAAAGAGTGTATCCATTTACACCATCTATGACCAAAACCAAATTTCTTTAGGACTTGAAATAGAAAAGACCAATCTACCCTATCATAAGCCTTCATCATATCTAGCTTTATAATGAAGGATGGTAGTTTGTTAGAATTTATTGAGTGCAACACCTGATGTGCAACCATTGCCCCTTCAACTGTTTCTCTTCTTGGAGCAAATCCACCTTGTTCCTTAGAGATAACTTTGGAGATGAAGGGATGAACCCTGAGGTATATTGCCTTTATGAATATTTTATAAATTGTGTTTCATAAGGATATATGCCTAAAATATGAAAATGATTTTGGATCCTTCACCTTTGGGATTATTGCCAACTAGGTTATATTAAATTGCTTGAGAATAGTACCTAATTTTAGTGTTTCTTCCATAGCCCAAAGAAGAACAACACATATGAAATCCCAACATTTTTGAAAGAATATGGTTGCAAAGCCATTTGGACTTGGCTCCTTGTCAGGTGATAAAAAAAGACTATTGATTTAACTTCTTTCAAAGTAAAAGGCTTGAGTAGTTGGTCATTTTCTTCTTGATGCATCAAAGTTGGAATGACATATAATAGTTATTCCCTCTTATTTACTACCTATGGAGATTGGACCATTGGAGCAAACAACAAGTTTTGGAAAAAGTTCACTACTTCATCTTGAATATCTTCTACTTTTATAAGTATAACACATGTTGTGTTGTCCTAAATTGAAAATACAACATTTTTTTTCTCTTTTCAACTGAGTTGAGATATGAATTTTTTTTGTTGCAATCACCTTCTTTCAACCATAACTCTCTTGACTTTTGTCTCCAATAAAATTCTTCCCTAGCCAACAATTCTTCCCATTCTACTTGCAGTTTTTTCTACTACTCAAATGTTGTAGCATCCATCCCATGTGAGATAATATGAATTTATATTAGATAGTTGCTTATATACCCTTTATTTTTGTACAAATAAATTTTTAAAAATTTGAGCGTTCCATATTCTTATTTGTCATTTGATGAATTGAAACTTCGGTACATTTTGGAACCACAAAATAAGGGGGTGTTTTACCACCAATGTTTAAGCAATGGCAAGAAGTCTGGGTGATAGAACCACATAGATTCGAACTTGAATGACGATTTACTTTTTGCACTAGATGAATATGTTGATATTAACATGGATATTGTAAAATGACCAGAACTTGAAAATGGTAAATTTTCTAATGAGATAATGTAATCTCCTGAGAACCAACTTGGAGAAGACAAAAATCTATCTAGATGTTTTGCTATTTGCAAGAAATCCTTCCTTTTTTTAGTCCAAGCATATTTTATATTACTTGGCTAAACATCCATTAACTCATTATCTTGGATAAAGGAGGTGAAATCTTCCATTATTTTTTGAGGATGAACACTGCATTGCTTTTCTTTTAGGGAGGTGATGGCATTAAAATCCCCTACAAGGATTACTTTATTAGCCCCCAATTGATCTAACACTTCCTTTAAGCTATCCCAAAGAAATTTCTTTGCTATCGTTGTTGATGGCCCATACACATTTAATAACCAAAAGACAAGATTGAAATGTGTTACTTTAACCAATTGCCAATTTATTTCATTTGAAATAGCCTCTATGCTAACTATTTTTGGATTCCAAAAAGTAAGAAGCCCACCTGATGCCCCTTGAGCAGGTGAGTGACTAACATTCCAGTTAGATCACTTTTTAAGAGAGGTGTCAAACATAACTTTTGAAATTTTGGTTTCTTAAAGTAGCACTATATTTTCTCCACAAGCTTCCAATTGATTCTTGATTTTAACTCATTTATTAGGGACATTAAAACCCATAATATTCCATGACAATATTCTTATTGATTTCAAGGAGTAGCACACTCTCCTCGGTCTAGGTTGCTTATTTGATGATACAATGATACTTTTATCTAGTGTTGACTGAATACCTACTATAATTTCCTCCCGAGTCTTATATGAGAGGGGTTTTCTACCTCACTTTCCAGGGAATTTTTTAATAATAGGTTCTAATATGGGTGTTTGATATATAGTAAGAGTTTTGGATAAGTCATACTTCCCTTATACACCGATCACCTCTTTTAAAATTTCATTTATTAATTAAGAGCCCACCATTGTGGCTATGTTATCTGCTAACTCTTCAAGGTTTCCCTTTTCCATTAAACCCTCAAAGTCTAGCAACTCAGAATCCTATTAAATAGAGTGAGATCTACTTGCTTTGGTTTATTTTCTATCAAAATAACTCTTTTTCAAAAGGAATCTGCTTAAAATTTAGAAGGCTTACCCCTTCTTTAACTCACTCTTGACCGCCCACTAACTGTACATTACTCACTAAGGAAGTAATGTTTAAACCCTTATTCCCAAAAATCAATTCATTTAGAATGTCCTCCAATTGATAATTAGTTATGGTTGGAGGGGAAGGAGAGATCTTGGGAGGTAGATGACATGGCCTCCTCATTGAAAGAGATATTACATTTTCTCCATCTTTCATTATAGGTCTTAAAAACATATCCCCTTGAAGTTTTCTCTTCCTGGGAAGGACTTTGAATGATAAAGACTAGTTTTTCCCCTTAATAAATATCTGAGAAAATTTTGAGAGATTTATTTTTGGTTTACTTTGTATTGGAACTATGGTATTGGAGCATATAGACAAATGACTTTGATTTCTAGTAGCCATTTCATAATTTAGTTTTGGAAAAAGAATGTCATCTTTTGAACAACCTACCACTATTGGTCCATTTTGTTGTGATTCTTGGTGATGCACAGTTGGAAGGCCTCCCATATTTGGACATACATTACTAAAATGCCCTAGCAAATGGCATGTTGCATAAACTAACTCTGGCGTTTCTATGAGTTTTTTGTATGCATATCCCATTTGATGAATGTAATTAAAAAGATGATGGAAATTCTTTGGCAGCATCTAGAGGGACACATAATCTTATTGGGTAAGCATGATTTTTAAAAAATGTAAGATCCTGATTGATAAAAATACCCATTAAATGATTACCCAAAATTTCCACTATTTGTGGCTCTCTATATTCAAGCGAAAGAGACTGTAGTTGGACCTAGAATGGGTGTCAAAGCAAGAAGTTGGGTCCACAAAGAGGGAAAGTTTTGGCCAAAAAAAAAAACTCACAGAAAACGTGTACATGTTATTAAAAAAAGCGTATGCATTATGCTTCGGGTGCTTGAGCCTAGAAAATGTCTACGTGTTTTATAACACATACAAATCATTTATTTAAAAAAAACCTTTTAGAAACACGTACGCTTTTAGAAACGCATACGCGTTTCTAAAAAGTATTTATTTTTTTAAATTATCAAGAAAATAAAGAACACATATGCGTTTTGTAATGCGTACACATTTTTTAAAAATATGTATGTGTTTTGGAAATTTAGAATTCCCAACCCACATGCTGCCTTGGTTTTAGGCTCGGGAAAGGCTTGGCAACCCAACCCTTAGCCTTTGACCTACAACTAAAAAACTAAGGTATATTAAAGAAGAATGTCCAACATTGGAAATATGGCTAATGGACTTTTTTTCTAAATCAATCTATAAAATTAAAACCCATTAGAGAACACGATGTATAGTTTCCAAATATATAATTTTAATTAATATTGAATTATATTTGTTATTTTTTAATTAATTTCTAAGCAAAATAGTCCTTAAACTTGAAATATTAGGCTTTTTTTTGTTTTTTAATAACTTTTTTTTGGTTAAGTTTCTTGTAATTTTTTTTATATGGAATCAATATTTAGGAAATTCTCTACACAATGAAAAAATAAAAATGTTTAGTTTAGGTCCAATTATGTTGTCTGTACACGTTGATTTTTAAAAACAACAATTAAGGCCAATAAAAAAAATATTCAAAAAAAAAATCACAAAAGAATTTCCTCATTAATTTTCATGTTGTTAGCTATCTTTCCCCGAAAGGAATTAGAAAAATAATTTTATTTGGGTCAAAAGTGATGTCATTACGTGTATGGTATGATATAAAAATTGGGAGTTTTAAAAAGTGGTTTTTATACATCCCTATCAAAATTTAATTTCTATTGAATTTGGGTATTTGAATAAATTACATATTTGGAAAATAGATTCAAAATGCTAAATTTCATATTATTGATTTTTTTTAAGATTCATTGTGTAAGTGCCTCAAAATTTTAGTCCAAGTGTAACAAATTTTGAAAAAACAACAAAAACACTTCTACTTTTTGAGCTTTTTATGGATTCAACTTTTTGCATTAGCCCATGGAATGAACTTTATTGTAGAAATAGAGGGGCTAAAGTTTGGTGTCTGTGGTTGAGTATAGAGACTTGAGCCTTCTAGAATCTAATATTTTGTTTTATAAACCTCATCTCTATGATCTGTAAAAGAAAAAATCACTACAAAGAAACCCTTCCCTTGATCTATAGAAAAAACTTGATTTGCACCTAACCATTCATCAAATATCCATTCATTCAAATTTTTTTGCTTAGGTATAAAGTTCTAGAACTTACAAATTAATGCTTTTCCTGAAGATCTTTAATTTGTAGAGAAAGAAACTCATATGGGAATGCTACATTCACAGTCTCCTTTGAAACGCTCTGTGAAGGAGGGGTTTGCTAACTAAAACCTTGCTTTGTAACCTTTGACTATTTTGGCACCCATTTCCACTTTGTTCCTGCTTTTCTTGGTGGTATTTTTGTTGTGGGCTACCTTAGAGGAAACTTTTTCCCATTGGAAATATTTAGATTGAAGGAGGATATTATTTGGGTAAGTAGCTAGCCTCCAATTAGCTGAATGTGATGGAGGCTTCCCCTAGATAGTAGAATGCGATGGAACCTCCTTTTGAAAATGCCAAGATCTGTCTTCGACAAAGGTAGGGTTTCCTCTTTTACCAAAAAATCTTCCCTTAGAAGATGAACCATAAAAAGGTAGATTGCTGACAATTCTACCACCTAGACTTGTGACCTTGCCAAAATATGACCGTACTTTGCCACTCTAAAACTCGTGCAAAGAATGAGATTGACAGGAACTAGTTGTGAAATTTTAAATTTGACTGTTGGAGGCTCCTACCATGCACACTCCACCCATCACTCCCTCGATATAAAAATTGTTGATCATTTACATTTTTTGAATACTCTTATATGTTAATTAGCTAGTATGGGTGTAAAATTCGAAGATGAAGACAAGGTAGTTACATTATTGTGTTTATTGCTCGAATCTTGGAATTACTTAGTCACTTCCATTAACTTTAGTACAATTCACTAGTAGAAATTTGGAAAATAAATGACTATGACTAAAATTTTGATCACATGACTAAAACTTTTAGTCACATGACTAACACTAATAGAATTTGGAAAATAAATGACTAATTTGGTCATTCATAAGTGACTAATTTGGTCATCGGGTAGCATCACAACTAAATGACAAAATAAATGACTATATAAATGACTAAATAAATGACTAATATCAAACAAATAAAAATGACTAAATAAATGACTATTACTCCTCTCTTCTTTTTTCTTTCGAATTTGATCATAATTCGTACAGCTTAAGCCACCCTCATGGGACCCCTGCCTAAGCAGGCCATTTGGCCGCCTAGGTTGCTTGGTGCAAAAAAAATACCAATTGCGTGGAAGGCATTGCCTCTCCATGCAGTCTTAAGAATTTCACATATTTTATTAGTTTTTTTTAACATTTGGATTCTTTAACTTTTATTACACAAATAAAAATGACTAAATAATTAGTCACAAATAAAAATTAGACAATATGATATTAAAGTGGATAATTAAAAATAAAATCGAATTGAGGGAGTGGGTTCTATTATAATATAATATAATAATAATATATTATATTATAATACAATATAATATGATATTATATAATATAATATATATATTATTATATATTATACAATATTATATTATAATATAATGTATTAGAATATAATTATAATATTATATTATATTATATCATAGTAGTATAATAAAATTATATTATATTATATAATACTATAATATTATATTATAATATATTACATTGTAATATAATATTATATATTATTAGTACTTGCCCATAGGCAGTACTATTGCAATGGATTTTCCTTGTAGTTTGATTAACTTGTTATTAATATTTTTTTAGCTAACCAATTATAAATTAGTATTTTAAGTTGTATGAGAAAAATATTATTTCTCTTAAAGTTAATATGCAAGTTTTTTAACATTATAATTTTTCTAAAATATTTTACATCAATATGATTGGTTGATAAAATTTGAGTGTTATTGGTGGATTTCTCGGGCTAGGTCAAAGGCGTGTCAATAAACCGTTTTGTTTGCAAGGATAAGGAACCCGACAAAGAAATCCCTTCTTCATTGCAGCGATAACAAATCCGTGGATAAAATTTCTATTTTTTTCAGGGATTTGGATGCGTGAAATCCACATGCAGTAAATTTTTTTTGGTAAGGTGATTTAATATAGTTTTTTTTTATTTAAAGCTTAGGATTTGGACGCATGAAATCCACATGCAGTAAATTTTTTTTGTAGGGTGATTTAATATAGTTTTTTTTTATTTAAAGCTTGTTGTTTCAAGGTTTTTTCTTTAAATCCATAGAACTGAAAAATTTACTATCAATAAATAGCTTATAGCGGTTGGTTTTGCTCTTATGGACAAGCTTCTGCAATTGAATCAGGTATTTATTTAGATTCTTGTCTATATATCCTAGTTTTGGGTGGCTTTACATGTTAATTTATATGGAACAAAATCATTTGTTTCAGGGTTAAATTTGAAGTTGCTTGCAGTTTAAGGGTTTTTGCAGTTTTGGTTGTTGAATTCGTGCTTTTAACTCTATATAAATAGTGGCGAGTAGGGCATTCAAATTGAAATAAAGCAACTCATATTTTCATTTCAATCCCTGAAGATTTTAGGTACTCGTGGAGCTTCTGAGGTGTGTTTGGATTTTTTTGACGTTTATGTAATCGTAATTGTCGTTTCAATGAAGGATTTTCTTTGTTTCCTTCTCCTTTTTCCAATAAAATGAAGGATTTCGAGCTGAATCATTAAATCTGCACTTTTCTCTTTTGCATTATTGTTGAATCCTACCAATTTGTTTTTGCTTCAAACCCTAGCGTATAGGAAGCCTAGAGTTTATCAAAATGGTTTTGTTTGTTCAGGAAATTTATGTTGAAACCATAGGGATCTTAGAACATGAAGCCGATATTGTTTAGTGTCGTGGCATGACATGTTTAGATGTCAATTCAGGTTGTACCCAAATGTAAAGCTTATCAAGATACTACTCCTATGAAAGACTCACCATATAATAGCAAATAGACATAATGACCAAAAGGAGGACCAAGGTTCAATTCCCTTTTGTATATGGTATAACTGTATGCTACATTCCTTTGGGGAAAATTGTACTCTGGGTTCCAAGCTTCCATCGAGACTCAAATTTTTTTTGAATGCCAAGCTTAATGACTCACTTTGACATGATGAAATTTGAGTCCTGAAACAGAGTGTCAAGGTTTACAGTTTGTTTGCTCAAGAAAGAAATAGGGACCACATGACAGAAAGTCGTTTAGATTTGGTCTTTCTACAAACCTCATTTCAATATGCAGATAGTGGTAATCCAAAGAAGCATCTTATATGATTCAATAGAGTGGAGATGATAACAACTCTTAATGCATCTATGCAACTGCAATTGCAGATGAAGACCTAACAATATGTAAAAATGTACTTTGAAAAGTCTAAGTTTTTTTTCTTTTAATCTGAAACATATGGAATCTAAAAAGAAAATGAAAAAATATCTCAATGAATATTGATAATAACATAAATCCATTTACTCTTGCAAAAATATTAGTCAAGATTTCTGAACGTTGAAGAATGTATAGCTTGTAAATTGTTTTACTACAATTGTGTTATGTTAGTCTTCAACAGTGGCTTTATAGTGACATCCTTGTTTTCTCTTTTTCAATTGAGTTCCTACTCTTGATTGTGTGCTTCATGATTTATAAACATAAATATAATTTCAATTGCAATAAAAAACAAGTTGAACAATATAGGTTGACATGCAAACCTACAGACATGGATTCAAGTATACCAAAGAATTGACAATAATTGATATCAGTACTAGAAAAAGCATTGTAACTTGAAAAGACAGCTATATAGACAAAAAATAAAAATAAAATAGGAAGAGAGTATTGAAGTTACTATATGATACTCTTTTTCATTGGAAGAGAGTATTGAAGACAGAGATATATTGTAACAGGGGACAATAATTGATATCAGTACTGGAAAAGGCATTGTAACTTGAAAAGACAGCTATATAGACAAAAAATAAAAACAAAATAGGAAGAGATTTTTCAATTGGAAGAGAGTATTGAAGACAAAGATATATTGTAACAGGGGACACCCATCTATCCATGGGTGATTAAAGGAACTTGGGTAATATAACTAATTGTAGGGGGAATAACCCCAGTCCTGAGAATAGTAAACAACCAGCAATCTCATCAATGTGTACTCAACAAAGATTTTTCCCCACACAATTGGGTGTAATGCTGTCAAGTGAAAGGAAAAACTTGGAACAACATAAAAAAGATTTTTGACAACCTCTAAGAGAATTATTATCAAGTCCCCTTCTAGCAAATTCTTGGTGTCAATACAATGTACTAAGTCCATGGGTGTGTGACTAAATAATAAATAATATTTGGTATCCTACTGAAATCCCTAGTTTGGTCTTTTGGTGGACTTATATCAATAATCAAATCAGATGAGCTCAACTGGTAAAAGCATTAGGTCTTAGAGTGGGTGACTCCAGGTTGAAATTTAGTACTTCGCATCAAAAAAAGAGACAATTGCTAAAATTTAGAATTTTGATCCAAAGTAAACAGAATTTCATAGGTTAAAATTGTTCATAAGGGTTGGGTTGAGTGAGGCTATGCTGCCTATTTTTTTAGTGAACATGGTTGAATCAAATCTTTGTAAAAGGATAACTACAAAATGTGTATTTTGAATTTTCATCTAAAAACCTGCAGCAGTTATTGTTTGGAGGTCTTTAAAATTCTGATGCAAGTGCATGCATGCCTAGAAGAAGAAAATCATCGCCATGGTAACTAACTACAAGTCAAGGAAAGCACACAGCTAGAAAGAAAATAGGTGTTGACTTCTTTTTTACAATGTGCTGAGCACAAACATGTGGGGTTGCTGTCTCTTTCCTCAAACAACTTTTTCTGTCATGAGCATTCAAAAATTGATTGAGAACCCAAAGATTCTAGAAACAAACAATAGTGAAATCATTTGATTTTAGTTAGCCCATAAAGCAGGCCAAACTTTGGAGTTTTGAATCTAGATGGCTAATGATTTCAAAAAATCATAGAGCCAGTCAATAGCCCAAATCAAAGAACTTCCTCTTGTTCTGTTGAACATTGTTGAGAACTGTTATGAAAGTTGAATATTGGGTATTTGTGAAATATGGGTTTATCAAATAAATAAACAACCCTCTCGTTCTATTGATCTCTACCAAGGAGTGGGAAGAAATATTTTTGTAATTTGGGTATCAGGATTGGGTCTTTCAAATGAATGAAGTTGCTGCGTGTTCTATTAATCTCTGCTGAGAATTCTTAAAAGTTGTCTATTTGGGTATTGGGAAAAAGTATACTATATAAAGAGATTTTTTGCTTGTTCTACCGATCTCTGCCGATACTCGTTTGATAATTTTTTATTTGGGTATCAGAAAAAAAGCAATGGGATCTTTCAAGGGGTACGCTCTTCTTGGAATCATATTTATATTGATGGGGTTGTTGCATCTTTGGAGTTGTAAAATGAAATATATGTCCAATTCAAAGTCTCGCAGGGTCAGGACATGGCATCCCCTACTTGGAGTTAGTGGACATCTTAAGTAGTTGGAGATATACTTCATTATATTTGGCTCTTTTGTGGATATGAGCATCGAGTTTTTCTATTCTACCCACTTGAAAAAGAATTCTTTATCCCTGGTGCCTATCTTCAGTTGAACAATCTGTTGTATACTGAACTGGTATATACTATAATGTTTAAAAACTTGAAAATTAGGAATATGAAAAATATAAAATTGCAATGACAAATATCCAAAACATAATATAAATCCACAAATAAGCTATTCTCTAAGGCAGGAACTAGGTTCACTACAATAATTTTCCCTAAATAAGCTTTGAACTTGGGCATATTACCACTTGACTCAGAAAAAAAATTCAGTTCCCCTCATAGCTGGGACAATTGCCTGATTGTGACCAGAGGTGGACAGTTGCCTAATCTCTTAACTGCTCCACAAATCTCACCTCATTGGCTAGCACAAACTGTGATATTGCTGAAGATGGATGTTCTACTTATTGCTGATATTGACTGAGTATCTTGTTTTTGATTGACTTGGAGAATTTTCTTCCAAATTTAGAATGATAAGTGAATATTTTCATCTCACAAACTAAGAGATATATTTAATACTAATTCTAAGGTGACAACATTATAACAACAACAATAAATATATCATGATAGCAGTATAACAACAATATTAATCATGATAGCAGTGACAAAAGCAACACTAGTAGCCTGATTGTGACCAAAGGCAGACAATTGCCTAATCTCTTAACTGCTCCACAAATCTCACCTCATTGGCTAGCACAAACTGTGATATTGCTGAAGATGGATGTTCTACTTATTGCTGATATTGACTGAGTATCTTGTTTTTTATTGACTTGGAGAATTTCCTTCCAAATTTAGAATGATAAGTGAATATTTTCATCTCACGAACTAAGAGATATATTTAATACTAATTCTAAGGTGACAACATTATAACAATAGCAATAAATATATCATGATAGCAGTATAACAGCAATATTAATCATGACAACAGTGACAGAATCAACATTGGTATAATGGCAATAAACATGTCACAATTTAGATTCACAACTAATCATACAAGTTATAGAACAGTTAACAGTAATAGCAATAATTTGGATTTCTGATTTCATTCTTCAAAAAAGTCTCAAACTCCAAAGTTTCTGACATGGTATTAGAGTCAGTTGTAAAAGAGATTAAAGCTGCATTGGCCATGGTCTGGTAAAGTGTGGAATTGTATGAGAAGTGCAGATTAACATTTTCTTTTTGGAATGTGGTTGGCATGCAGGATTTTGCAGACATCATCCAACATCATTTTAGCAGTGCCATGTTATAGTGTTTTTGTTATACTGTCGTCCATTAACTTGTAGAAATTTGAGTATATCTCTCTTTCTCTCTCACTATATTATATATCTTAGAATTTCATGTGTGTATATATATATAAATACTGTGGAACATGGTTTACTATTCATTGATGCAGATTTTGGTGAATTTAATAATCTTGTAGAATTTGGCAAATCTAATAATCTTTTTAAATTTTTCTATAAAATTCAGGGGATGTTACTTGGAAAATTTCAAAAGTTTGACAAAAATTAGCCAATTGGTGAACAGTAGCACATAAAAATGTAAACAATCATAAGAACAACACAAATTCCTCGGGGTTTGCAATTTATACTTCTTTTCCTCTCAATATTTCTTATCTTTTATAGAGCAATGCCAAATAGTATTAGAGCCTAACAATTCTTGGACAAACTCTCTTCTCTCAATGTTCTTGTTTTGTTTTTCTAGCAGATTCCTTCATTTTGTATAGCTTCACCTTTATTTCTTGTCAATCTCTACCTCATAATCATTCAATCAACTTGGGCCTGTATAAATTCCAAACATTAAGGAGAACTAAATTACAATTTAAACTTGACGCTAAAATTTGGGAATCTGCTGCAACCATAATCTTGTTCAAGCCCTTTTCTCTACCTACAGCATAAGGTTCCACACACTTACTTTGTCCAATTTTAAAACCTGCCTATACGAAAAAAAATAAAAATAATCATCATCATAATTTTTGACACAGCTCAATCACCATATTCAATTATTGAATTTTATAATTCATAGTAACATATTTTCAAAACTGCCCTCCTATTCAATACGAGAATCAAATCAACATTACTATTTAACAAACACACATTAACTAATAATTAAAACACTATAAAGGCAAGTACTCGCCACTACGTGGCACTTTAATTATAATAATTTTATATTTATATTTAATAATTTTTTATCATAGTATACAATATATAATAATAATATAACATATATATTATTAAATATACTATTAAATATAATAATAAATATAATTATATTATATATAATTTAATCTGTATTACTATTATATTACATATATATAATATATTAATTATATTTTGTATTATATAAAAAAATAATAATTATTAATTATTAACTATAATAATTGGATTTCTGCCATGGAGTTATATTACGATACTTAATTTTTAGTTTTTTGGCTAAGATTGTGGAAATCATATTGCATAATTTAAATATATTTTTTTCTATTTCTATAGTTTGTATTTTAAAACATATTTTTTATTTTAATTTTTTTTTATTTATCTCTTTTTTCATTGGCTAGAGTAGCTGTCTAATTCATTTTTCTTTTAAAAACTATGAGAAATTAAGTCATCATAATATTTTTAACAGGACATTATTGATTATTTGTTAATAGAAGCTCTGGAGGCATTTGGAAATCTTTGGGGAACCAACGAGACAACTTAGCGATGTGGTGGGGTTGGTGACAGTGCAATCACTAGAAAATGAGGAGTGGCGGAGACACCTTTCTGCACATCTTGAATATGGTGAACAAATGCGATGTTATCTTTGTGAGCACATAAGTTGGACATGGAGACATCACGTGTAGTTATAAGGAAATGGTAGATCCTCCTTCATTTGACCTTTTTATTTAATATTTATCGATTCTTTGATGCATTTGACCTTTTGTTAATATTTATAAGTTGTAAGACTAGGACTGCATGGCTTTAAGAGATCTAGAATCTAGAATTTATTTTCTTTGTTATAAGTTGTAAGACTAGGGACTCATATTTTAATCCACACTCAGTATCTAACCACCAGTAATAAAGCTTAGCTGCAAAATATTATTAACAAGAAGTGAGATAACCACTAGCTAGGATGGAATAGATCCATCCTTTTGAAGCCATTGTGCATAAACAGATGGTGTCTTGTGGTCAATACACAGGCTTGTTTAAGACGAGGTTGGACTCTTATATAAACAACCAGTACCTTGAATACAAGGCTTCTAAAATTTACAAGTGTATGAAAATGGGTATGGCTTTATCACATTTTCATACACTCACAAGTAGATCAGAATATATGGGTGCAAGTAAATGGATGGGTTTTCAACATTGAACCCAACTTTTTTAGGGACCATTAAAGTGCAATAGCTTCTCCTCTATATACCTTGGGCAATCAAGTTTATAATAGGGAGATAATAACTTTCATTCTCTTATTTCATGTTTTCATTTCTAAACATTGCCTATTTAAGCTTTGATAAGGATAAGGAGATTACCTCTATCAAGTTTCCAATATTAATGACCAGGGCATAAGGAATTGGTTGCACAGTTTTCCAATGGTCACCCTTGTGGATCTGCAATCCCGGGACTTCATCATCCTACAGCAGTAGCGTCAGGCCTACCATGTCTGCATGTGCACTTAGTCCTAGAACAAGATCTGGTCTAAGGTAGGGAGGATAGTAATTCAATCTCATTTTTTGGTATGAGTTGCCAAATTTCTTCTCAAAAAGTCAGGTTGCAGCTGCAATGTCTCAGCAATCAAAGCCAACACTTCCCCAATAAGCCTTCTAATTTCAATATTGCATGCATCCACGTTTTTCCTGCAAATGCCATAATTTTTTGGGTTAAACACCAACATCTCACACTATTTATCATTGATTCTATGATTAGAGATGTCTTGCATCTACAATAGCTGAATAGTGTAAGCATGATAGTTATTGTAGGATTTTCATTTAGTCAAAAAGCACAAAAACATTGTCTCTTTTTCCTTATGTGAATCCAAAAAGACAACTAGATATCAAATAAATAATTATTGTACTTACTATTTAAATATCAATGTTATTGAGTTATTTTTAATTTATTTATATTTGAAAATTCAAATTGCAATATCTGCTAAATGCTCAGCTCATGTTCAATGCATTCAAGAATCTTCGAGAACGGTCCCAGGTTGATGCAGTATCTTGAAGGATTCTATTTTTAGTTTAGTGACCAAAAGTTGTACCACATGTTGAATCTCCCTATTGTAGTGTATCGCCCCATCGGTGGGACATTGTGTTATCTTCTACTGATATGTTTTAGTGATGTCGATATGCTTTATTCGGGCTATCGGGGAAATTATAGCATTTGTTCCACCGATACAATTATGTTACTCCGATGTGTTCACCTTTGTTGACCCCGTCGGTACATTGGGGAGAGTCCTTTGGAAGTTTGGTCGATGGAGTGTTGTTACATTGATATTTGTGTTGTGAGTTGCTTTCATTGGTCTATCGGTGGAGCTATGAGGGGAGTTCCCCCGATGTAGTAATGTTAGGATGATAGTGTTAAATTTATTAGGAATGGGAGTGGTGACCATAGAGTTTTGGGATTATTGATGGATGTGATTCTATTTCACAAGATAAGCCTGTATATAGTTAAACTAACTAGAAATAAGATCTTACATCCATAAAGAACATGTAACACTGTTGTTTTCTATGTAGTTAATTTTGGATGACTAAAAAATTTCCCTTGAAGTTTGGTGTTTAGGATTATTTTGTATATTTAGCTTAGTTTGATAAAGTTTACATAGTTTGAATTTCTAACAAAATGTGTAAATAAAACAAATGGATCCCCATAGTTGTCACCATTATTTCTTTTATTGGACACTAATGATTTTCCATGAATTATTTCTTTTTATTTTTTTTATAATTCAAATTCAAGGTTGTTTGATTAAGTTTTGCTATGAAAAATAAATAGAAAACATTTAATGAAGTTAATTAGTGGACCTGGGAGGAACTAGACATCCTCCCAAAAGTTTGCTTGTTGTCTACTTCTGATTATTGGTGAAGATTAATAACAGTACTTATAGTAGCAAGCATAAATTTTAATGATTTAAGCATCTAAATGTGCTCATTATTAGATCTTGGTTTTATTTTCATTTTAATAACTGTATTTTCATTTTAATAAACATATTATAAAACCTGAGTCATTGAAATCTTATTTTCAGGTTGTAGCTCGTCAAATTGGAGAGGTGAACATGCACTCTTTATTTTCATCCAACCATGACCAGTGAGATTTCTAGATAGGAAGTTGTCATCCTCTCATTTGAATCCTTCCAATATTCTTTCAAGGGTTTTCTGATTGGAATGGGAGGGCAAGACTACTCTGAATCGGGCAATATATGCACCACAAATAATATAACTATTTACTATATATTTTCATGTCTTTTATCCCTTCAATGTTTGTA
>VDFB02052165.1:0-42722 GCA_007258455.2 Sequoia sempervirens
TAAAATGCTCCTTTCCTGGGAAATTTTTATCAATGTAATTTCCATAGTCATATATCCTTCTATAATTTTTTAAGTTTTGGGGGAAAATGCATCTCTAATTTGTCTTTTCTATTAATGGAGCCGTCGATGTTTGTGTAAAATAGTAGTTCTGATTCTTCTAGCCATATTTTTGTCAAGAAAGAATTGGCAAAGCACCTGAATTATGAAAAAAAATATATTTCATTTTATTCTTCTAAATACAATAAAATTCTACAGGCTATATTTCTTCATTATTAAGCCTTCTATATTTCGTAGAGAAGTTGAATTGAAGATCAAGATCTATGAAATTTCTCTCAATTGCAAAGCAACTAATGCAGCTATATTATGCAAGTCTACTTAACTAGAAAACACCAATCTACATATATTACATTTGAGTGCTGATCTGAATTACTAATGTGTTATGTTTACACTTTTTGAAGGATTCAAGTACTCTAAATAAATACCCTTTCATACAAATAGAATTGTGAATTTTTCCATTGAAGTGGTTGCATAATACTCTAGTTCATGACATCAGTGGCGAAGATTAAGTATTCATGTTCCTTTGTTGTGCTAGTTTGTATAGGATACTTCATGCTAACCAGTGAGCTATCTTTAACAGGTGAATTCTCAAACAAACCTGATGAAGTCAATTGCCCCTTACAAGAAGATGAGGTCATCCAAAATAATACAAAATGAGAATGTTGATGGTACTGAAAAGTGGCAAATATTTAAGGAGAATATTGGTGTTTTACAAAAAAATTCTTTTAAGGCATCAGGCCTCCTAGAACATATTACTACAACCAAGGACACGACAGATTATCTCTGGTACACAATCAGGTATTAGAACCACCATCCTTGTAATGGATGCATAAATGACAAAGATAATTGCATGCCTGTTATGAACAGACGATCTTCACTTCACTGTAACATGGTGAACATTTGGCTAATTCCTGGCTTGCTATTGGAGTATAAGTTTTGTGCAAGTAGCTTGTATGCTTATGTGCTTTTAAACCTTTGGATCGATCTTTTTGAATGTTTGATGTATTATAACAGTCTTTTAGTGGAAAAATATTACTTTCAGAAAGCAACATAAAAAGTGTCAGGCTTTACTAATCTCTGATTATATCATACATTGCCAATAATTAATGATTTGACTCAGAATATTAGTTCTTATATAAATTGACACATATTTGAATGAGAAAAAATATATGGATATATTTTTAAGAAACTTTCTATGGTAAAAGAATGATAGAAGATGGTTGTAAATGCATGCAAGACACTTTTCCTTAGGGATCATAATGCAAACATTGTAAAAGTTGAAGTGACATTTTTTAATTGTTTCTTGGCCAGCATAAACATTGACAAAGATGAGCCATTTTTGAGGAGTAATAAACTTCCTGTTCTTGGCATTGTATCTCAAGGTCATGCTGTGCTGGTTTTCATCAACAACATTCTTGCAGGTATTTCTTTAAGTCTTGATGACAATCTGTTGAGTTTTACAAACATGGAATTGTGTGTTTTCCTGCTAAATCAAAATGGTAATATATGCTATTCTTCTTGGGAAATATTCAATAGTCAAGTATTTTCATCCAGGATACTAGAACTATTAGTATAGGAAACGAAGGTAGTTATTAAAACATCCTAACGGATGCTTTCTGTCTTATCTTTAGATCAAATTGGTATTCTGTAAAATGTTTTGAACTGCTGAATCTGCTGATACAATATGCATTAGTTGAAACTTGAATCTAAAGACAACACAATAAAGATACTGGATGAAGTTGTATGATGTGGCAACAAGATCTATTTCTATCTGCATGAAATGTCCCTTATAGATTTATTTTAAGATTTTCCTTTAATTTTATAGATAAAGATATCAAATATGCCAAGAAATAATATTTTTGATAGAGAGTATAAAAGGTTATAAACCACTAAAGAACACGCTACTTCCTGATTATGCTAGCTCTTTATAGATATGAATAAGAATGGATGTTAAGACAGTAATAACAATGCCAATTTCCTGATTTAAATTCTGAAATGAGTCTGAATGAACAATTGGCTCTAGAATGGAAAATAGATAATATAGTAAGGTTGCTGTGTCTGATTTCTATTTCTCTAAACTCCTGCAAATGAAGATGTAATAGGCTGATGCCTTCAACTGAACATTGTTTCTGACTATACCCTTATATGCATGCGATTTATATGGGGCGTTGTATCTGAATTTCTCAGCTTATTCATGCATCCATCTTCTAGAATGATCGCTGGCTCCTTAGAGCACTCTAGATCTGCTATATTCAAATTTATAAATCTGCACTTGATCAATGTCTTCCTCCACATATCACAATCTCATTTAATATTCTTACGCCTCTATGTGAAAGGGTGCGAATTTTAGGAGGGAGGTGATTATTTAAAGAGAGACGTCCCTCCATTATTTAGTCGGCCAAGCATCACTAATCTAGGCACTCCATTAAGGAGTCGGCCATTATTCTTAATTAAGGTTTTATACTTAATTCTTCAATGTAGTCGGCTGCTCTTTATTCATTGAATTCGTCTACACAAATATCTCTCCTACGCTCCTTTTCATTATGTAATGCTGCCTTGTAATTATTATAATCATTGACTTTTTAAACTTGTCTTAGAGATTTTTCAACGATAATTTAACATTCCTCACGTCAAGGAGTGTGTAATGAACTGGACCAATTTTTTTTTTTTTTTGCAATGAGATTACAATTCAACACGCACCTGTTAAGGTTAGCACTAAACCAAAACGATGCGGAAAGTAACTCTAATCAGAATATACACCAGGACCCCGATGTGGGCAAGGCGTGAGCATTGGTCAGAGGATCTAATGCAAATGCAACTGAAGGGAACTCTAACCAAGAATGCGCCTGTGCAGACGAGCATATGGTCAGAGGATCAATGCATGATGAACAGAATGTAACCCTAACCAAGAATGGCGCCGAGTGATGGCGAGCATATGGTCAGAGGGTCCCTAAACTACTCAACCGAAAGCAAATAGGCGGCAAGCCAGCCTCTTCCACTTATTCAGTGGGGATGTACAATAGATTAAATGCGAGATAAGAGAAGTATGGCTGATAGTACTACTAATAGCTTACAATATGATAGAATGATCATTAAAATCTAGAGTTTCCAAGCCTTCATTGCTGCAACTGTATAGAATGTCTTCCGAAGACCAAATGCAACTTTCAATGCTCAATCCCAACCAAAGAGACCACCTTCTTAATTCTGATATATCAGACCTGCAACATAAAATGGAGAAATCTGCAATACAATGCTCACTAGAATACTCCTATCTTGCTCAAATCTCACTCTATTGACTTGAAATCAAATGCAGATTGCCTGAAGTATGATGGCGCCCCAAATGAAACCCTAAAACCTCACCAAATACCCTTCATTCTTTTTGCACAAATTTCAAGACTAAATCAGAGTGGTACGGCCCTCTTAAAGGGGCGATTTTGCTAGATAAAATCAGAGACTGCAAAAATCTACAAATTTGCAAGATGGGTCGCCCCAAGTAGACAAGATGATATGATGAACACCCAGAACAATATCTTTTTGTATTTTTGATTTATGAATGAAAACTGCCTACAGCTATGCAACATCAGCAACTCTGAAACATGACAAAATGCTTGAATAACATCTACCAAATGCAATGAAACTCAACTACAATGCAAACAACCCAACTACAAGCTAACCTCTCAACTAGTTGCTATCTTTCAAGCAAGAAGATGAGCCAATGCTAGGAGGTGTGCTTTCCTCGAAGCGAGTGCCTGAAGACAATTCAGCAGCATAATGGTGTAGTAGACAAAAGATGGCAAATGAAGAGCTGAGGCCTGAATATATAGACATGAAGAGAACCATCTAGAAGCTTCAAGAAGGGCGCCCAAAACCCTAATTTTGAATTCAACATTTCCCTCCCAAAAGATGGCGTCCTTTTTCACTTACTGAAATATTTCACTTTTTAAAATAAAAGTTAATCACCTTAAGTGGGCGTCCATTTCTCTTAGCTCAATATTTGACTTTTTAAAACATAATTTATCTCCATGACGCCTTGACCCTTTAAGTCCCCTTTTTAAAAACAACATGAAGTTGTACTGCTAGGTAAAGGGGTGCTATAATATTAAAATATAATATTATAATGAAAAATACTTATCTCTCCAAGAAAAATGCATCCAAGGCCAAAAACTGAAGTGCCAGCTGAACCAACTGAAGAAGAAGACCAACTGAATTGAACCCCGCCTGTCCACTGCCAAAAATAGAATTTACTAAAAATAGTAAATTCGTGAAGTTGCTCGGAATGCCAAACTGAACATACCACTGCGAAGCTCTCTGAAAACCCAGAAAGAATCCGCAATCAGAATTCCAAACTTCAAGCAACAACCTCCTCAAAATTAGGAAACCCTAATTTCACCATCCGTGTAGCCTACGGGTCTCCGGAATAGGCCAACGGTCAACAGAAACGATCACATCTGAGAAGGGGACATTATAGAGTGCGAATTGAATGGGTTATTATAGTCTCCCCTCCTTGGAATTGCTTTCCCACAAGCAATCATAGGTTAGGATGTTGGAAGACTTGCTTATTCTCCCATGTAGCATCTTCTATAGTTAAGCCTTTCCATTTGATGAGGTATTTTTGATGATTCGGTTCCTCAACCTTTGCTCTCTTATGTCTATAACCTCATCGGGAACCAAACCAATTTACCCTCTTCGTTCAAGGGTGGAAGTTCCAATCCTCTATGTGGTGGTCTCAATAGTGGTATGTCCCCAAAAGTTTGATTATGCTTATTAACGATTGGCAGTAAGTCATTTTGATAATAGTTGGGCTTGCCACTTAATGATTTGGTGGAAACAAGACCTTGCATGGCCCAAGCTATATCTCCATGCCTAAATATGCTCTCCATCTTTTGGATGATACCACACGAGGTGCTCCATTGGATAATCCCTTAAATACCACTTTCTTACCATCCACCTTGAACTTAAACTCCATTGTTTGAAAGTTTTGGGAGTACTTACCAATGGACATCATCCATTGGATACCAAGTATAGCGTTGGTATCTCCCAACTCTACAACATAAAAATCATCGGTAATGGCGTAGTCACCTATTGTAATTTTCAATTTTGGTACCTTTGTTGGACAAGATATTTGGTAGCCATCCACCACCATCACACTAAACCCTTCATGTTCAACTGTTTGAAGTCCTTTCTTGGTGACCAAAGCTGAATCAATAAAGTTATGATTGGCTCCGCTTTTAATTAGTACCGTTATCTTTTTCCTTTGCAACACACCATGAATTTTAAATGAGTTGAACCTTGGGGATCCAGTCATAGTGGCGATTACACCATTCTTACTTTCTTTAGGTGGAGACTCTTTTACCTTTGGAGGTTCTTCCTCCATTTCATCTTGCTCGTTGCTTAGATACGATTTGTCTTCTTCATCACTGTCGGGCACAAATTTGATATAAAGAATCTTCCCTTTACCAAGGCATCTATGCCCTGGTGCCCAAGGTTCTTCGCAAGTAAAACAAAGTTTCTTCCTTCTTAACTCTTGCCTAGTTTCTTCATCCATTTTCTTTTTTGGCCATTCCCTTGAGAAAGGTTGTTTTGTTTGGTCTATTTGGAATGATGACCCTTTAGATGGCATCTTGTTCTTTGTTGCACTAGAGTCCATATCCAAGCCTTCTTAATTGCTTCTTGAAGTGTACTAGGGTTGATGGCTTTGACCCAACCCCTTAGAGGGTCCATTAGGACATCCATAAATAGAACAACCAACCTTCTTTCAAATATGTCAGTGACCAAAATAGAAAGTCTTTGGAAGTCTGTAACATATTCATCAATGGTTCCCCATTGCTTTAGTTGTGCTAATTCTTTAAAGTGAAGCTCGGGATCCTTGCTGTCAAATCTTTCTATTAGCTTCTCCGTGAATTCCTCATATGAAGTAATTTGTTCATGGCCCAAAGTGATCATACCATGGTACCACCATTCATGAGCTACCCTTTCTAGATGTAAGGTGGCATATTTGATTGCTTCGTTCCCCGGCATGGGGTTGAATTGGAAGTACATATCAACATTTTGAAAACATGCCCATGTTGTGGTCTTTCCCGAACCATCAAAGTATGGCAAGCTAAGCTTACCAATTTTCCTTAGATCATTATTGTGATCTCTATAACCCCTGTTGGGTAAATGCTTCATTCTTAGGTCCATGTAGTCTTTTAGGGACATGTGTGTTTGCAATCCTCCATCAATCCAATCTTGGCGGAACTGATCTTGCAACTTTACCAATGTAGGTTCATTACCTCCTTGATGTTCCACTCTAGGAGGGAAAATAGGTATCATGGGTTTAAAACTAGTTGTAGCACGATGATTTGGTGTTCGATTGTTGCTTGAATTGACTTCATTTTCTCCATTATTGCCAACTTAGTTGTTATTGTTGTTTGTATTTATCATGATTTGAGACAATGTGTCAAATAATTGTGCCATCCATTGTTGTGTAGTTCTTTGTTCGGCCATGAATTGATCCATACAATCAGTGAAATCTCTATCTCCCATGTTTTTGCCTCCTTGTTCACCACTCCAAGATTTAGGGCTATTAGGGCTATTATTTAGTGATGAATCTTTGTTGATGCCCAAGATATTGGAGGTTGTTCTTCCTTCTAAAGCTCGAGCAGGTTCCCACTGTCTTCTTATTCCCTATTATAGTATCTCCTTTCCCTTTCACTCATCCACCTTCAGAGGCTGGTAGGTTTAACCACCTCTGATACCAATTGTAATGTCCCTTATAGATTTATTTTAAGTTTTTCCTTTAATTTTATAGATAAAGATATCAAATATGCTAAGAATTAATATTTTGATAGAGAGTATAAAAGGTTATAAACCACTAAAGAACATGCTACTTTCTGATTACGCTAGCTCTTTATAGATATGAATAAGAATGGATGTTAAGATAGTAATAAAAATGCCAATTTCCTGATTTAAATTCTGAAATGAGTCTAAATGAATAATTGGCTCTAGAATGGAAAATAGATAATATAGTAAGGTTGTTGTGTCTGATTTCTATTTCTCTAAACTCATGCAAATGAAGATGTAATAGGCTGATGCCTTCAAGTAAATGTTGTTTCTGACTATACCCTTATAAGGGAAGTGCTGAAGGTAGTGAGCTGACAGAAGTGTAAGTGTGAGTGCTAGAGGCAGTGAGCTGAAGGCAGAATTGCAAAATGTAGGTGCTGAAGGTAGTGAGCCAAAGGTAGAGGAGTCTAATTGAAGTGCTGAAGGTAGTGATCCAGAGGTAACTGAAGTGTTGTGGAGGCAGTTTTCTATTTGGTTCATCAAGCGTTGTAATCTGAGGTTGTAGCCTCCTTTCTATAAGTGTTATATAGAGCGGGGAGTTGTAAACAACCTTAGGTTAAAGGCCTTAAAACCTGTTGTAACTATTGTTTCATATTGTGAGGTTGGATTTGGACAATAGCTCCAAACAACTTTCTCACCATGGTTTTTCCCTTGTTGGGTTTTCCATGTAAATCTGGTGTTGTGATTTTGTGTTTTTGGTTTGAATGTTTTATCTGACTAAGGTAGTTATAAGTTTTGATTGATAAATTTTGAATTGGATTAATTTGAGGGATATACTGATTCACCCTCCTCTCAGTATATCTGTGTGTTCTAACAACTGGAAGGAACAAATCCTTATGGAATATTCCAAAAACACCTTTACCACTAGCATTGTGGAAGGTACCTTGCAAGATGAAAGGTACATTATGGTGAATGAATTAAGTCTCTACAAGGAAACAATCTTCCTAGTGCCTGAATCTAAACTCGAGGAGAAGATTTTTAAAACTTTCTATGATGTTCCCTTGGCTGGTCACTGAGGTTTCTTCAAGACTTATAGGCAGATTTGGAAAAGATTTACATGGAAAGGACTCAAGGATGTAGTCCTTAAGTATGTCAAGGAATGCCAAGTTTGTCAACAAAACAAGAATGAGCACACCTATCCAATTGGTTTGTTAGAACCTTTTCCCATTCCCAATCAAAAATGGGAAAGTATCCCAATGGATTTCATCACGGGTTTATCTAAGGTGCAAGGGAAGGACTGCATCTATTATTGATAAATTAACCAAATTTGCACACTTCGCTATTTTTGCAGTGTTTACAATAGTTCAGGTTGCTAATTTTTTCTTTAAAGAAGTGTTCAAGTTGCATGGTTTGCTTAAGAATATTGTGAGTGATAGGGACAATAAGTTTCTAAGTTTGTTTTGGCAAGAAGTTTTTAGATTGAGTGGGACTATACTCAGTCCAAGTACCAACTATCACCCACAAACTGATGGGAAAACTGAGATTGTCAATAAATGGTTGGAAGGGTATCTCAAAAACATTGTTTTGGGACAGCATAAATCTTGGGTTAGATGGCTCCATTTGGGTGAGTACTATTATAATTCTACTTATAACATGTCAATCAAACTGTCTACATTCATGGCTTTGTATGGGTGTGAGGCTCCTAGCTTCATCAACTTACTGTTTGCTAATAAGGGAGTTCCCCAAGCCAAGGATTTGTTGTAGTAGAATCAAGACATCATGAAATCCTTAAAAGCTAACCTCCAGCATGCCCAAAACCAACAAAAGTTGTATGCATATCGGCATCGTGTTGAGCATGTATTTGAGGTTGGAAATATGGTATATTTGAGATTGTAGCCCTATAGACAATCTACTCTCAAGAAGAGTGGAGCAAAGAAGTTGACGCCACATTTCTATGGCCCATTCATAATTTCCAAGAGGATTGGAGAAGTGGCTTATGAGTTGGAGCTACTTGAGAGTAGCAAGGCACATAATGTTTTCCATGTGTCATGCCTCAAGAAGGCGCTTGGACACAATAATGTTGCTTCTTCCGAGTTGTCCCCTTTGGATAAAGAAGGAAAACTTGTGTTTGTTCTTGAAGCAGTGATTGATTTCATAAAGTGTACATTGAGAAAGAGGACCATCAAAGAATACTTGGTCAAATGGAAGAACTTACTTGTGGAGGATGCCACTTGGGAGAGTGATTAGATTTTGCATCATCTAGAATTGCAATTGCTTGGGGACAAACAATTCTAGGGAGGTGTTGTGACCTTTTCACACATCGCCCCATTCAAAATGGGGAACCCCTAATTTTTGCTCCATTCTGGTCTTTTGGCTTTGGTTTTGTCTCTCTCTCTCTCTCTTTCTGTCTCTTTTTGTTGTCCGCTTTTCGGGGATGTGTCCGTCATTAAGCTTGAATGCAAAATTTTGGCCAAGTCTGAGAATTAGGGTTTGTACTTCTTTGGTCAATCTAAAGTCAAATGAAGTGAATAAATTAAAATATGAGCTTCACGTTGATGTCAGTATGCTTCTAGCAAGCTCCCAGCTAAGTTTCATCAAATTCTGGCAACTTACTATTTTTAGTAAGTGTGCAATTCAATACGTTCCTTCAGCACTTCAGAAGTTCTCTCAGTCACACTGCATCCAGAACACGTCAAGCTGCTCATCTGCAAATTTTGAGCTGAAACCGACAACTTGCTATTTTTAGCAATTCAGCTTCTGGAGCAAATTTTGGGGTTTATATACAGAGGTCTTCAATGCATGTCTGGAGATTCTTTCTGGGTTTTCTAAAACCTATGTGATGATATAACATGCAAAATGAGCCGATGACTTTCAGAATTCAGCCTTCAGAGGCTATTTTTAGGGTTTGCATGTTGAGATTTTCTTTGCGTGTCTGATGATTCTTCATGGGTTTTTCAAGAGCTACGCAGTGATGTGACATGCAAGGCAAGATGATCAGTTTTCAAAGACTTACTATTTTTAGCAGGTCCATTCCGGCAACTGCCCAACGCATCAGAACCACAAACAGGGCGAAGTGCAACATAAATGAGGTCAAATGGAGGTCATTTGATGTACATGCAAGTCAAATTAGGGTTTCTAGCTTCGGGACCCAAAATGAGGGGTAAAATGTCAGAATTTTCAAAAACCGGTGTATCCCACTGCGTTCAACATCTTTCAAGCTATCCACCGGTAAAATTTGAAGGCAATCGAAGCACTTACTATTTATAGTAAGGCGTTCCAAAAACTGGCTAAAAATAGTTAGTAGCAGGCGCCAGTGTGAACGGGCAAGTCACCTGATGAGGAGTACATCATTAAAATTTCAAGTCAAACGGAGTTGTGGAGGTCT
This sequence comes from Sequoia sempervirens, assembly GCA_007258455.2. Lineage (NCBI taxonomy): Eukaryota > Viridiplantae > Streptophyta > Pinopsida > Cupressales > Cupressaceae > Sequoia > Sequoia sempervirens. The sequence continues at coordinate 10,205 of VDFB02052165.1, forward strand.
CAGAAACAGGCAGTTGCTATAAATAGTAAACCACCTTCAGAAACTGGCTAAAAATAGCAGGTCAGCTCGAGATGGCAGTGTGAACAGGCTAAGTAGGTCATGAGGATCCTGTGCTTAAAATCCTGTGTCAATCCGAGCTTCAGAAGTGTGAAAATTAAAGGACTTACTATAAATAGCAAGGTGTGAAGAAGTTGGTAGAAGGAAAGAAAAATGGCTAAGTCTGAACAAAATCCTGCACCACCCTGAAAATGCGCCCTCATCAAGTTAAAAGGTGATTGAAAAAGATGTTAAGTGTTGTAATATCTTGCAGGTACCCCCATATGCGCCCAAAGAAGGATGAAGGTGTTAAAAATTCTAAGGCATGAAGTTCGTCCACCTTGACCCTCCATATGCGCCCATGCAAGGTAGAGAGGTGTTAAAAAATTCTAAGTCAAAGTTTCATCCTCCTCCATAGGCTAAATGCGCCCTCTTCAAAGTGGAGATGTTTAAAAATATTCTAAGGCATGAGGTTTATCCTGCTACACATGCTAAATGCGCCCATGCAAGGTGGTGGCTAAGAAAATTCCAAGTGTTAAAGTTCATCCTCCTGCCTGTATGATATGCGCCCAAGGAAGAACCAGTGAAAGTGGGAAATTGCCTAAGTATGGAAGTTCGTCCACCTCCCCCCTCCATATGCACCCATCCTTCAGCACATATGAAATGCGCCCATGTGCAAGCAAGGTCAAAGAGTCAAAGGCGTTGGTGTTTCATCCTCCAGCACATAGGAAATGCGCCCATGCAAGCCAAGAAAGGACAAATTTTAATCCACTTGGGGTCCTAAATGCGCCTATGTTTGAAGAAGTCAAAGAAGGGTCAAAGGGGTTGGTGTTTATCCTTCTACATATGCTAAATGCGCCCATCCTCCTCAAGGTAGGAAATGCGCCCAAGTAAAGAAGTAGACAAAGTGTTGACTAACCACTACCACCCTTTGAATGCGCCCAAATGAAGACAAAACGTGTACATGCAAGGTAGAATAACCCATGGCATTGAAGTTAAGTCCACCTCATTGTGTGAAATGCGCCCATGCAAGAATAAGGTTGATGGATTTAAAAGAGAGTTAAGGCGTTGAAGACAAGGTGAAAGGTAAAATTGATAATGGAATAAATGACTAAGGCGTTAATGTGAAATCCTCCACCCCATGCCAAATGCGCCAAGGAGAAGGTGAGATGAATATGCTAGGCGTTGAAATAAAATATCCTCCATGACATACAAGATGCGCCCAAGGCATTGAAGAAAATTGTGCTAAGTGTTGATAAAAAATAATTTCTTCACAGGCAAAATGATTGAAGATGAATGGAAAAAAATTTCTAAGGCAAAATTCAAGTTCTTCCTTGACGCCTAAAAAGATTTTTGAAATATTTTTCCTAAGTGTTAATATCTAATTTCACTTCCTTAGGAAAAATACGCCCAAGTTGGAGAAAGATGTGAAATTTTTCAGAGGCATGAATACAAAAATTTGTGAGAAGAAGTTAGGATGCCAACTTCGTGAGGATGATAAAAAAAAAAAAAATTCAAAGCAGTGCAAGGAAATAAGCCCGGGGATGAAGAACTGGATTAAATTTGATGAAAATGATTTTTTTTCTAAGGTTCAAAATTCAAAAAACTTAAATGTACCCCTTCGTTGTAGACCCATGAATTCAACACGTTCTGAAGAGAATTTTCTTCTGGGTATTGAAGATCTTTGACAAGGAATGGATTTTAAAGTCTTCTGCACTTGGCCAGGGCCTTTAGGATGGAGAATTTGATTGGCACTTGAATTATGAAATTTTCCTAAGGGAAATTTAAAATTTTTCTAAGGCAAAGTGAATAAAATGTGTTTTTGAATGAAATGCTTCAGATGATAAATTTGAAATGGATTGCCTAGATGAATTTGATTGAATTCTTCGTGAGAGGAATCTTCCAGAGTCAGAGGTAAATAAAAAATTAAATGTCAGAGCTTCAGCTGGTGAATTAAATTTCTTAAAGAGTGAATTTGAAGTGAATGTTTTCAAAATGAATTAAAATGTTAAGTACGCCAGTCAAGATGAATCTTTTGAAAATTCTAGAAGGTCAAAATTCTGAACGCCAGGTGACAAGTGTTGAAATTGTTAGAGGGAAATTCAAATTCTTGCTGTGAAGTAGTGGAGATTTAATGAATTAGCTAAACTTGGCCTCCTTCTAAAATTTGACTTGCCTATATGAGTTGAAAGTTTATTCATTTTTCTTCACCAGCTAAAGAAGTTTGATTTTAGCTCTGAAGTTGAAGTTGCAGTGCAAGTGAGTGGCTGAATTGAGTGTTGAAGAAGATTGTTTGAAGCTGAACATTGAGAAGTGCGAATTTAAAAAAGTCCAAGTGCTGAGGAATTGCTGAAGGTGAAGTTGGCCGATTTTCTCTAAGTGTGAAGTTGTTGCAGCCAACTTAGAAATTTGCTAAGTCTTTCTCAGTTTGAAGTTGCTTGAGGAGAAGTTGCTGCAGCTTGCTTGAGAAACTTTCTAAGTGTTGAAAGTTCGAAATTGTTTGAGGAGAAGTTGAGGTTTGCAAACGAAATATGATGTTGCAACTTCTCAATTTTAAAAGTCAACTGGCAGCCCCATGCTATTTTATTATTTTTCTAAGTTAATTGTTGATGGCTGTTTATTATTTTGTAGGATGGCTGAAGTAAGAGCAACTGGCAGAGATAGCAATGTTGCATCTAGGCAGGCTATTATCAAGAAGCTGAGCAAGCCTTTCCTGCCAGAGTCAAAATTCACTTCAAAGTTGAGCAAACTGGCTGATACAAATTTGGGCTCTTTCAACATGGAGGCTTTCAAAAGTCGAATGATGGGAGTTGGCAGTCATCGTCCTTCAATCACTTCGCACAATATTGTTCGAAGTGGATTATTTGCAGCTACTAGTTTCCCGCCAGCTATTCAATGTCCAGAGCTAATGGAGTGTGCTAATTGCTATGAGCCTGATCACAGGTCTATTGTTTCACCAGATGGTCAAGTATTCGCCAACCTCACTCTTGCAGCTATCGGCGAAGCTTTTGGAATCCCAGTGCACGAGAGGATGATTTACAAGACAAGAGAGCGTGCCGAATGAATGTATGCTTCAACATTCGAGAGATGTGTTGACATGATCAACGCTCGTGGGATGAACAAGCCCAAGCCCTCTCGCACAAAGTTGCCGAAGCAGATTATATCAGATGATTCGAAGCAGGAGTATTGTGACCTGATCATGATGCTTAGCAGAGTTTGAGGCTGCCCTCAAGCATTTATTTTAGTGCCATGGATGTTCTATTACATCAACCTCGTACTTGAAGGGAAAGAGCACATCAACTGGGTTGTGATGATTAGTGACAACTTGCATGAGTAGCTCTTGAGTTTGAGGAGGACGAAGACATTCTATATGGGCTCCTACATCATTTACATGTTGGCTCGTATGACGAAGTATAGGGGAATTTCTTACAAGGAGCCAATTGGTTGCGGCTCTCATCAGTTCAGAATTCATGAGGCTTGTCCACAATTGCACCTGACAAGTACCACCCATTTCAAGCGTGTCAATGATGCCTTTACCATGCACATAACTAGATCACTTCAATAGCGGACTCATCATAGGATCTCGAGGGAAGCTTAGGAGTTGATAGAAAGGTATGGGTGCTGGTTTGTTCAGTTTCTGAAGTTTTCTTACATCAGGCTGCAAGGTTTTTCTTCGTACCCATATAGATTGCCTAAGTACCCAACCAATAGAATCTTGATGTTAGAGATATTTAGGCCACTTGTTGCCTTTGATAAAATTCAGAAAAGAAAGAAAAAGGGAGGAATTGACTTCCCGATTGTCATTGGGAATTCAGACGAAGTGTGTCCTTCACTTCAGGCAGCCCGAGAAGCTAAAAATGAGCTTCAGTTCTTTCATTTTTCTTATCACACCAGCAGACAACATTATGAACCACACAACAATATCAGATGGATACTGTCAGAAGAATTCAAGCATAAGGCGAATATTGAGGATTACTGGGTTGGTGCATCAGATGAGGCTGAAGTCAGAAAAAGAATGTTTTCGAGGTTACCATTGGGTATGATTAGGGAGTGTGAAATCATTCCAGTGCCAGACCAGGTGGACGAGGACATGAACGTTCTCCATCCAGATTATGAGGCAGTGAGAGACGCCACTTCCACCACCAGATTGGTCGGAGCCAGAAATAGCTGATTTGGACACACTTTGTATCCCAGTCATGACTTTCACCAGAGTGTGGGTTGAAAGGCATGTGAGCAGATTGAAGAGTAGGTCAATTCCTTTGACTTACAACTTGATGGGAGGTCATAGGACACCCACTACCAGCAGGAAGAAACAGATTACTCGAGGTCCAGAATCTCGAAGGAAGGAGCCAGTTTGACGGGAGCCTGTTCAGCCAGAGCCTCCGAGAGTTGTGATTGAGTCGCCTAGGCCATTGGAGATACGTTCTCCAAGTATACAGGAGGTTTCTCTATTTGTTGATCAGAGAAATGCATTGAATCAGAGGCAGGAGTTACACGAGGAAAATCAGCCACCAAGGAGAGAATCAGTTGGCCAGAGTGTTAATCCGCCTACTAGAGAGGATCAGCAGGAGGAAGATGAGGAGACTGCTACTTGTTGTGCTCTTTCAAGACCCAACTTCCCATGCTTTGTAACTCATCCGTAAGTCCACCTTGTGATTCCAGCAAATCACATAAATCAACTGAGATATTCCAAGCACTGTCAAGACCTGACATTAGAGACCTTGGGATAGTGTTATGCAATTCAATTGTGGAAGATTGTCTTTCAAGAGAGGTGTTGATGTGTTTTTTGTGACCGCACCAACACAGAATAAAGTCACCAACGGCTACCCTATTCTCTCTTGATCAAAGTATCCAGCACACTAAGATTTCGAGAGAGTTCGTGCGTTCAACTCCAAGGTTCCTTCAATGCGAATAGTCTCAGTTGGCTCAATGTGATTTGTTGGTATTTCAAGGGGACTTACGGAATTGTTCAACAGCAGAGGAAGGGGGGTTTTCACAATTTGACAGATTTATCAATGAAGCACGAGTTTCCTATTCTAACCGGAAAGCACTGAATTTAAAGTGGTGCAGGGTTTATAAGGCTCTAAATCTATTCTAAATGTGGGATCTAGAGCTCAACTTTAGCAAACTTTCAACCGGACTTCGCTTTGCCTCGCATCGAACAGCTTCCACGGAGTCGGTGCAATCTTCAGGGGAGATGACTAAAGATGTTCAAACCACCACTTGACATGAAGATACCATCACAACGACGCATACCATCATTCAAACTGTGATTGAAGTTAGGTCCACAACGTTTCCAGTTGACCACACAAGGCAAACACACCATCGTGAGCCCGCTTAGTGGTATGGATAAGCAAAGCTTGCTTAGATCAAACACCACATTCCACAGCTAACATCTACTTGCATAAAAATGAAATTACGCTACTCTACGCTACTTGAAGTAGAAGGGATGAAGAAACCTCGCTAGCTATCCATAACAAAGACAAATTCCACCATCAATGAAAAGATCTTTTATTATGAAAGTTTTACACAACAATTTCTTGCAAAAGTTTTCAAAGGGAAAACTTTCCTTCTTCAACTACACTATCAATCTACGCTATGCTACTTCTAAGCTATTACCTAGTTGTCTCTCTATTCTAATCTCTACTGTCTAACTCTACTTCTAATCTGATCTCTATTCTAATGAATTACAAATGAGGGGGACTCCCCCTTTTATAGTTGGCCAAGTCCAACGGACGGCTCAGATTACAATCGACTGGATGGCCCAGATCGTGCCACTCAGCCCTAAACAAGATTCACCCTAAAAACCGCCACTAAGAGGAGTGGGGTAATAAATGAGCCATTAATGTCCATCATCCTTCTAGAAGATTCCAATCCAGAGACGCGTTCACACTGTTCAACTTCTTGGACTAGTATGGCAGGCATGTTCTCGATCCGAAACTTCAAGGCTGCAACCTCATTCTTCTACTCGACAATGATTTTGCTTCTTGATGTCGTTCTTCAACTTTGCTCAAGCTTCCATTCTTTTCTCCATCTTGAGTTTTGAAAACATTTCTTCATTGTTACTTGAGCTGGGTACATACGAAGTCTCAACACTTAGCCACTTTTTCCAAGTATTCGCTTAACCTCCCCAAGTCACCACCGTTTAGTCTTGATGTTCCTCCTGCAAAACAAGCAAGGAGAAGAGCATCAAAAACTTCATAATATAAATTCAACTTACTTACATGATTTTCACGTTTTAACTCCAAAGTCCGAGTGATCTCCGGAACATTTCTCTTCTAGCAAACCCTTCTTTCTTCATAACTTTTCAACATCTGCATGCCATCTTGACACCTTCGTCCTGATATTTGAGTTTCACTTTAGCTTCACATTCTTCACGCCTTAGACAAATTTCATCTTCCTCAAGGGCGTATCATCCCTGACAATATTAACTTTAACTGCATCTTTAAGAAATTCATTTCATCAGCTGGGTCGTTGACGATTTTGATTTTATTCAACTCTGGCTCAAGAAGACTATCTTCATGAAGAATTTAAGCAAATTCATCTAGGCAATCAACTTCAAATTTATTAGCCAGGGCATTTTTAACACATTTTACTCCTTGCCTTAGAATTTTTTATAAAATTTTTCCTTTAGGAAAATTCATTGTTCAAGCGTCGATCAAATTCTCCATCTTAAATGCCTTGGCGAAGTGCAGAGGACCTTGAAATCCACTCCTTGTCGAAGATCTTCAATACCCAGAAGAGAATTTTCTCCAGAACTCGTCGAATCCATGGGTATACAACAAACAGGTTCATTTAATTTTTTTAAATTTTGAACCTTAGAAAAATAATTTTCAACTAATTTATTCCTGTTCTTCACATCTGTGAGTATTTCTTTGCTCTGACTTGAAATTTTTTTTATTGACCCTGTGCAGCTGGCATCATCGGACTCCTACTGGCAAAATTCACTCACTTCATTACCCTCCATTAGACTTAGGCGTGATCCTCCTCTAGAGAGGTGGAATTTTGATAACACTTAGAAAAATATTTAAATTCTGTCAATGTTAGGCCTCAAGAAGGAATTTGCCTTAGAAATTTTTTTATTCCTCTTCAATCACTTTCCCCGTGGTGAGATTTTTTTTTTTTTTTTATCAAATCACTTAGATGATTTTCTCCATTTCCTTGGGCGCATTTTACATTTCATGAGGGATATTTTTAATTTGAACACCACCCATATTTTATCATCACCACCTTCACCTTACATCTTGGCGCACTTAGCATGTTTACTCTTTAAATCATCTTCACCCTGGCGCATCTGGTAAGTCATGGAGAACATTTTCAATTTCAAAGTCTAGCATTTTTATTATTCAAATTCCCATCACCTTTGGCGCATATCAAATAGGCAGGAGGATGAACTTCATTTCAACGCCTTAGTAATATTTTATCACCACCTTGCATTTTGGGCGCATTTAGCACCTTGAGGATATCTCACTTCCAACGCCCTTTGACCTTTGACTTCTAACATGGGCGCATATGACACATAGAGGAGGATAAAACATTTGCCTTAGGAATTTTCTTGACATGCTATTATCTTGAGGGCGCATTTTGCTTGAAGTGAAGAATGAAACGTCCTTGACTTTTTGACTTCCTTGTTTTGTCTCCACATTCCCTCATTTGGGCGCATATTGCATGCTCAAGAAGATGGGCGCATTTTCTATGTGTAGATGGATTAGCATTTCAACGTCTTTGACCAGCTTTGAAACTTGTGAAGTTAGGCGCATTCTTTACATGGTGAAGGATGAAACTTTATGACGCCATGACTTGTCTTTGACTCCTAAACTTGGCACATTCTCCATGGTGAAGTGGATTAAAATTTGTCTTCTTCTAGGCTGAGTTGAGGGCGCATTTCTTATAGTGAGGTGGATGAAGTTTATGCCGCTTTGACCTTTTGACTTTCTCCTAGCTTGTCTTGATTTGGGCGCATATTGCATGTCCAAGAGGATGAAACATGTTGACCCCTTGACCTCCTTGCAGCATGGGCGCATTTTGACCTTGAAGCTTCCAGTTTTGTAACTTAGAATATTTTTCAAGCCTCTCATCTAGCTAGGCGCAATTGGAGGGGTCTCTTTTCAATTTTCACGCCTTAGAAATTTTTTATTCATCTACTTCAACTTAGGCGCATCTACCACCTTGAGGTTTCACTTTATCAACACTTAGAAAATTTTACCTCCTCCACTCTAGTTTGAGGCGCATTTCACAAGGTGGGCTTCTAGTTTCAAGGACTTAGTAAAATTTTCAAGCATCACCTTTCACTTTGGGCGCATACTCATGGGCAAGCTTTCACTTTTCTAACACTTAGAAAATTTAGAGGCCCCCCTTTACCTTGGGCGCATTTGGCATGCTGGGCTTTCAATTTCACAGGCTTAGAGAATTTTATCAACCTTTCAAGCTTGAGGGCGCATTTTAGATAGGCAGGAGGATGAAGCTTGATACTTAGTGTTTTTTCCTGACTCTCCAGCTGAAGTGGGCGCATTTTCAAGGTGGTGAAGGATGAAGCATCTTACTTAGCCATTTTTCTTGTCTTCGCCAGTTTCTCCATGCCTTACTATAAATAGTAAGTCCTTTGATTTTCATACCTCAGAGGCTCAGAACGATTTGAAATTTTGAACACCGGATCCTCATGACTCTGTCAGCCTGTTGACACTGCTATTCTGAGTTGGCCTGCTATTTTTTAGCCCATTTCTGAAGGTGGTTTGCTATTTATAGTAACCGCTTGCTTCTGATATCTCCGCAGCTCCGATTGACTTGAAATTCGAATGACGTGCTCCTCACGACATGACCTGCCTGCTGGCATCGGCGCCTATTGATAACTTGCTATTTTTAGCCTGCTTCTAAAATGACTTACTATAAATAGTAAGTGCTCCGTTTGCCCTCAAATTTTACCAGCGAATAGCCTGAAAGATACTGATCGCGGTGGTTTACACCGGTTTTCGAAAATTCTAACTTTTTACCCCTCTTTTTGGGTCTCGAAGCTGGAAACCCTAATTCATCTTGCATGTATATCAAACGATCTCCGTTTGTCCTCGTTTCTGTTGCATTGCTATCAGTTCGTGATTCTGAAGTGCTGGGAAGCGGCTGCCGGAATGCATCTGCTAAAAATAGCAAGTTGCTGAAGGAGTGATTATCTCTATTTGCATGTCACATCACTGCAAAGCTCTCGAAAAACCCATAAAGAATATGCAGACATGCAAAGGAAACCCTGACATGCAAACCCTAAAAATAGCCTTTGAACGCTGAACTCCGAAAGTTGTCATCTCATTTTGCATGTTATACTGTCGTGAAGGTCTCTGAAAACCCAGAAGGAATCCTTAGACATGCATTAAGGAATTCTGCATATAACCCCTAAATTTGCTTCGGAAGCTGGACTGCTAAAAATAGTAAGTTGTCTATTTCAGCCCAAATTTTGTAGATGAGTAGCTTGACATGTTCTGAATGCGGTGTGATTGTCGAAACTTCAAGAATGTTGAAGGAACACCTGGAATTACACACTTACTAAAAATAGTAAGTTGTTAGAATCTGATGAAATTTCAGTGTGGGCCTGTTGGGAGCACACTGACATCAATGTTAGTCTCTGTTTTCAATTTATTTACTTCGTTGGACCACAAATTGACCATGAAAGTACAAACCCTAATTCTATGGACTTGGCCAAAATTTTACGTTTAAGCTCACAGACGGGCATGTCCCCAGAAAGACAGACGGCAGAAAGAAACAAACAGAGAGAGAGAGCGACAAAACCGAAGCCAAAAGACTAGAATGGAGCAAAAATTAGGGGGTCCCCATTTGCAATGGGGCGATGTGTGAAAAAGGTTACAACAAGAGGTAGTGCACCTACGCACTGCCTGTGTTGAGAAGTGCATAAAAACACATCAACACTACTGATACACACTTCCAGCGTGAGTTGGAGACGACTCTAGAGGATGATGCGGTTTCAAGAGATACTCAGCCATTAGAGGCTGATGAGCCTCACCAGAATGAAATTAAAGTTGAACAAGTTCGTGAGGAAGCTAGAGAGGAGCAGCCGTTTATTATACAGCAGGTTGTACCTGATTGGCTTAGAGATAGAATGAGAAGGAGCCCCAGTGAAGAGGCTGATCCAACAGTAGAGATGGGAGAATTTTTGAGTAGGATCAATGCGCCTCCACCAAAGAAGAGAGCCAAAAAAATTTCGAAGATTTCAACTAATGAGGGTGGCTCTCGCACCCTTCATGTAGCTGTGCCATGAGTTGATTGTGATCGAGATGAAGTAGTGCCAGAAAATTATGTGATCACAACCATGGAGCTAGGTCGTCCCACAGGAGCACAGATTATTGAGGAGTGTGATAACTCCTATCAGGCACTTAAGGACAGATTGCTCAGAATTGAGGGAAAGTATAAGAAATTGAAGAAAGAGCATAAGACTTTGATAGGATACATGTAACATTTATCTCGTCCTTGTGGGAAGGAGATTCCAGCACTTGAGCTTCCAACATAGTTATCTAGAGAATCTGTTAATGGCCTAGAAGATTTGAGGAAGATGGCACAAGAGGCAGACAAGTGGGTTACAGGTGTTCGTGTCGAGACAGAGAAATTCATGGAAGATCTTGCTCATGCTTACCAACAAGCTTCCAACATTATGGTACGAGTGGAGGCAGTTGATCAGGCTTGGGGTGATGCTCATGTTTATCAGAGCAAAGTTATCCAGCGTTTGGAGGCATTGATGCATACTCCTTTGCAGATGTTGATTGATGGAGGAGTTATTTAGGAGGGTGATCGATACAATTTTGTTGGATGGTACTCTTCAGTAGTCACAGGACGTGGATTCTTTGATGCAGCACAGGCGGATTCAGCTAGGGTCAGGAAGGCTATGATGAACATTGTTGATGGATTCCTGAATACCTTGGAGGCGATCTTTGCTAGACAGCTGAATCCTGATGAGGTGACTACTGATGAATTGAGGAGTGGGCTGCTGCCTTTCTTTTCGGAGGTGAAGAATTTTGTGCAGGATGACTTTGAAAACATTTCGACTTTCTCCAGCCTGATTTAGAGTACACAGGATGCCTTAGCCGCTTGGAAAAAATCTTGCACGCAGCATGGACAGTCAGTCACGGTGTTGGAATTTCAGCTTGATCATATTCCACCTATCTCAGTTCAGGAGGTTGAGGCTGTGATTACCAGGTTCATTGATTTTGCAGCCAAGGAGAAGGAGAACGGGAATGCACTTCTGGATGACAACCTTCTGGAAGACTGATTGTGGGCATTAATTGCCTTTACTATTTTGGGAGTGAGTGGGAATCTTATGATTCATTTATTGTACCACTCCCCATTCTGGTAGTTTTTAGGGTTAGGGCTGATGTGGCTTAATCTTAGCCATTTATTTGATTGTAATCCGAGCCGTCCATTGGACTGGGCTATCTATAAAAGGGGCATCCCCCCCTCATTTGTAACACATTAGATAGTAGAAAATTAGATAAGTGGAGAGTAGATATTTTGTTAGAGCAGAGAGATAGTTTGATAGCTTAGTATAGTTTGGAGAAGGAAAGTTTTCCTTTGAAAACTTTTGTAAGAGATTGTTGTGTAAAACTTTCATAATAAAAGATCTTTCATTGATGGTGAAATTCGTCTTTGTTATGGATAGCTAGCGAGGTTTCATCATCTCTTCTACTTCAAGTAGCATAATTTTTATTTCATGCAAATAGATGTTAGTTGTGGATTTGTGGTGTTAATCAAGGCAACTTCATTTTAGTCCATACCACTAGCATCTTGCTGACGGCAAGTTTGCCTTGTGTGGTCAACTGGAGCATTTTATAAGCCTAACTTCAGTTATAATTCACGTCTTGGTATGCGTCGTCTTGATGGTGCCTTGACGTCGGATTGTGACTTGAAAATTTCTTGCTATCCCCTTGAAGATTGCACCAACTTTGTGTAAGCTGTCCAGCGTGAGGTGGAGCAGAGTTTGGTTGAAGTTTGCCGAAATTGATCCCGCATCCTGCCTTTAGATAGAACATAAGTTTTCTAATCCCTGCAGCCATTCAATTAAGTTTATTTCTGGTTAGTTTTAAGAAAACGTACCTTATCGCTAAATCATCTGCATTGCATAAATTCCCTTCCAATCATCCATCTGTTGTCAATTGCAAACCTTTTGAACAATTGTGTAAGTCCCCTCATAAAAACAACATATCACAATGAACCTACTGAGGGTATTCCAAACCATTTCAGAACCTTGGAGTTGAACGTGAGATCTTGCTTGCAATCTTAGCGCAGGAAATTCTTTGATCAAGAGAGAATGGAGTAGCCTTGGGATTACTTTGTTCTGCTGATTGGTGCGGTCACAAAAATCACATCAACAGGAGGGAGGACTATAATGTCCCCTTAGGCCTAATTAGTTCATATATTGTTAGCCTATTTCTTGAGTTCCCGTGGGCTAAATGGTAAGGCATGGGGACACCAAAGTTCTTGGAGGATGTAGTTTCAGAGTTGCAAGATTTCTATTATTAGAAATGAGCTTTGTGGGCAATATTGATCTAAATGACACTTTTTGAAGTGTTTTTTGACTTTTGGGGTGTTCTCCAAACTTCTTGGAGAAGATATCTATTTATAGTAAGTCATCAAATTGGCTTCTATCATTCTCCTATTGCCTTAGTATCATATTGACATGGCCAAATTTGGATTCCAATGTGTTTTAGGACTTTCCACAACTTGGGGTGGAACAATTTAATTATTCACTTAAGTTATAATGTTTTTATTAGTTTTTTTGATAATTTAAATGTAATATTTTTTCAAAAAGGTATTTTCATTCCCCATTTGGACACCTAGGAGGAATAAGGGGTCTTGCACATGAAATAAAGTTTTTATTTATTTTTAAAAGGGTATTTGATGGAAAAAGTGAATTAATTAATTATTTTAAATTGAAGTTTTCCCTCCCAAATTCTATAGGAGGCGTTGGGGCTCATTGTTGCATATGTTGAAGAATGATAACGTTATGCTATTAGAATGTCTTTCATTCTCTACAATCTTTGAGGATAAAATCCCTCGTAGATTTCTAGTTTTGAAATTACAAGATATTCCCTAACTAGATTGGTGTGATTCCAACCAAGAGTCGCCATTTGGGTTGATTGAAGTTTTCAATTTTGGGCTTCCAGAATGAATACTTTGTTGGTGTTTTAGTTTGTAGATTTTGGAGTGTTGATTGAAGTTTTGTTGATGATGATTGAAGTTCTTAGCTTGGGTGACTGGTTGGATTGTATGCTGGCTGTACCACTTCCTATTGAAGGCAATACCTCTATGCTCGCTGTACTACTGGTGGAGGATATTTCCGGATGGTAAAAACTTCCCTAGTGAATTTTTTATTTGCTGGGATTACTCAAACTTCTTGGCAGGTCATACAAATGGGGGTCAGCAATTGAGTTTGTAGAGGGCGTACCATCTCTTGGAGGCACCCGAAAGGAGGGGCGTAAGAAGTCAAAAGCAGAAGCACTTGGGTTTGAGGACTCTTTTCGCCTTGGAATGAGGCACCTAGCCCCTTGGAGGAAAGATGTTAAGGTTTGAGACTACACTTTCAAGGTTATATTCTCTAGAAGAGGCCGTATCACCTCTTGACCTTGCTGGTTGGTGATTTTCAATGCAGTGACAAACTTGTTAATATTGGACAGTCCTTGTCAGACTTCTACTATCAACATATAGGGCGAGATAGGTTGACCAAAGCTGTTTGGAAACATGGCTCTAGCTTGCATTCACATTGGATGTGTATGAGAGTGATTTTGTGAATTTTTCTGAGTTCTTGTCTCGCTGTCCAGATTGTAACAACAGTGTTTCAAATCTCTTTCAGATCTGCTCCAGCCATCTATTGCCAAACTTTGAGGTATAAATTTTATTTCAATGATGGGTGGTTAGTTCTTAGAAGTTATTAAACATGTGGGGCTGTTTCAATCATTTTATTTTCATAACAATATTTGTAACAGCATATGCATATCTTGGATTGGGAGAATTAAATGAGCAAACATTGTGACACTGAGTGGTAGTACCACCAGTGATGTGCTCTTGATATTTTGTTGTTACTCACCCCATTGCATAAGTGGCTCTTTACTCACTCCACTGCATAAGTGGCTCTTGTGATTCACTCCACCGAATAAGTTGCTCTTTGGTACTCACTCACCACTGAAAAGTGGAAGATTTGCTTTACTTGTTGTACTGTTGCTTCAATTTCAAGTAAATTTGTAATCCCATACATTATATGCTCTCACCTTGCCCACATTGGGAACTTGGTGATCAAAAAGTGGAAAGGAAGTTACTTAACATTTCATTTTGTTTTGAGCTAACAAGATTTCAAAAAACTTTGAGGTGGATTATATCATTATTACATTTTTGTCCTAGGATAGAAAACTATGTTACCAAGTTGTTTGAATATAACCTTGTTTCCAAGTATGAGTCTTACCTGAATTGGGTACTGATTGGAATTGCTTGTGGATTGGGTAGGGTTTTGGTTGTTTGAATATAACCCTGTTTCCAAGTATGAGTTGTACCTGAATTGGGTATTGATTGGAATTGCTTGTGGATTGGGTAGGGTTTTGGTTTTTTCAAGTGCAGATTTTAACTTGATCTAGGTCAATGTCGAATTTTTTAATGCATTATTTTGGTTTTGTGATAGACAAAACCTTATCCATAGACGACCAATGTATTTCACATTTCATGTGCTCCAAAAACACTTGCAAGTAAACTCGCAATTTGCCAAGGAAGGAACTTAGGGTATCAGGTTGTGCATGTAAGATTTTTTTATAGTCATCTATAAGGCTAATTCTAGTCTCCATCATGTTGCAAATTTTGTTTTTAATATTCTAATTTAATACAGTAATATTTATATATTGTTTTCTAATATTTGCATAAAAATCTAATATAAATTTATATATTTATAGATATATGAATTATATATTATTAAAGTTTTATCATGATGCAAATTTAATGTTAAAATTTAAAAATTTAATATTGTGAATCTACAATTTTAAAATTAGATATTTTGAATGATTTCACTTTCCAAATATTGTTACACTTTTCGCACAATGTAAATTATAAGTAGTTTCAATTTCCCAATATCCATCTATCATGACATTTAAGTTTTACAACTTAACATCAAATTAGTAAATTATAGTTTAAATTTGTGTTGTGTATATGGTAGTTTTGTTTAACATATGCTTGATATGTAATATTCAAAGTTTCATTTATGTTTTTAGGCTACAAATATGTATGTAGTTATGATTTTTATATGCATTTTGTATGGACATACCCAAAATGTACCCAACCTCAAAGTTAAAATTGTCGTACCCATGTACCGTACCCGATTTTGATTTTGATTCTAGTTTGGTTACTTAGGAGAAAAAGATGAGCAACGTTCAATCTCAAGAGAAATATGTTTAATAATATGAATTGGTAACTCTCTCCACTCCTAACTCCTTATATAGGCTTTTGAAGGAAAAAATATTATTTTCCTTTTTTCCTTTTCCCTCCAACTTTTATTTTAAAAGTACTTTGAAAGTCTTTTTAATTAATATTGCTTTTGGACCCCATTCCTAGTGACATTTTTTTCCTTTTAAAAAATGTTAATATTAATAAAACATAAGTTGTCTTTTTATGAATAAATCATAAATTTACTTTTGACAACTTAAATTATTAAATTATTTGCTCTCCACAACCCCATTAGCCTACAAGAAATTAAATAATAGACTAAGGGTCTCTCTATGACTTATGCTTGGAAAGAGGACATGACATTATGCCAACTGAAATCCTCATAATCAGGAGTACAATATATTAGCAATTGGGCGATACAACAGAATAGTCTTGATTGACCTATAGCTAATCAACAGCCAAAGAGGAAAATAGGAGTTTAAGTTTAGTTTTTTTTACTAAATTCTAAATTAATCAAGCCTGATGAATAGATGCTATTTGTAATCTATTTGGTAAATTCCTCTAATGGGTAAGCTTCAACTTGGATGCCCATGCCTAGGGGTATGTTCTATCAGATTCACTTGGATTTGCACCTAGCCTTGTCTATTGGCGAACACACACCTAGAGAGTTGGATGTGGTATTTTACCTAATTTCACACCCTATATGTCTTCTAGGGATTTGAACCCTATATTTGGCTTTGGAAGCTCCGATACTTTTACTACTTGAACTCATCTCATCCAACATGAATATTTACCATGATAACTTTCTATTTACATGGTATGGCCAAAGTGTAAATATTTTTCAATTACTTGAGTTTAGAATGGGTAAAAATGGCAAACCTTAAACAATATGATATTCATTATTACAAAGCATAGGAAAACATGACAAAATCTGATTGATTTATATAAAAATTTGCAAGATATTTAAAAATGTTATATTAATTGTGTTTTTGAAAAATAGCAATTAATTGAAAAGATTGTGAGTTCATCCTGTCAAATCCCAGATTGACTACCATGTCCTTCAGCTGGTCGCAATGGCATGGAATTTTGTTTGTCAAAGAGGTCTTGTAGTCAAGAGAAGATAAACATTGCATAACAAATCCACTAATTGCATCTTGAGGACATTGGAACAGAATCTACGTGTGAACCACTGAAATATCCTCTGTCAATTTTGATACATTTTCTGCCCTCGAATTTTTTCCTTGTTTAGATGTCTCCGGATGTTTGTTTGGTTTGTTTGTTTGTTTTCAGTGTCATAATATGAAAGGAATGCATAGGAAAGATAAATAACACCCAATAACAGTAACAGCAAGTTTAATCACCCAAATGAAACCATTAATCTCATTTATTCAGGTCTGATTACATGCATAAGTAATTTCTTGTCTAAGGCGGCTTCAAGTATTATTTCATATTCAGAGTAAAATGCAAAAAGCACAGGTTCGCACCTATCATGGTTTCTACTGGAGTGATGCAGGCCGATCCTTTGTTGAGTGAGTGGCTGCCTTAAACCCTCGCCCCTTCTTCTAGAATCTGCAACTCCTTGACTGATTGAGTCCGATTCAATACATGCAGTGCTGTAGCTATTGGAGAACTGGTTGCGATTCTGAAACAAACTCCCTCCTAGAATATTCCATGGCCTGTATGCTGGGCGCCTCTTTTAACCTTGATATGGCTTCGAATCTTATTGAGTTGCACTTGTTTCTGGCTGCGATTTTTGGTCTGAAACTGGCGTCTTCCCTCCACTGTAGACTGCTGTGTGTGTGCTGATATTATTAAATAAGTGGGGTTTTCGTCCCATTCATTCCATGGCCAGGGGTTCCGTCCTGGAGTTATTCATCTGCAAGCTCGATGGAGTTAAAAAAATAAAAATAATTTCTGAATGACGTTCTCCTCCCAGCTCGAGCCTATTAATAAATCTGAAGTTGCTAATCCTAACTTCCAATAAGCAGTCGACTCCTCCCCAACGAAGATCTTATTTCTATTTTCAAAAAATCAACGGTCTTATCCCTTTTCCAGAAATCGCCCTTATTTGAGAATTAAGACTTACGCCAATTTTGATTTATTAATCACCATGAAGAATAGCCTAGTGAAAGAAGTTAACACTTAAAGCGACCCCGCCTTTATTCAAAATGAATAATTAAATAACTTAACGGACCATAGTTGTTTTTTTAGCCTTTATTTAATTATTCCCTTATTTTCTTGTATTTTGATTTATTTCTAATCTCCGGAAACAAAAAAATGAGAAAATTCCTTCATAAATAAACATCAAGCCAAGAGGGACATTACAACCACCAAGAAAGACATCATGGCAAGGAGATAATCTTCACCAAAATCCTATTTTTTTCCTTTTAATTTTCTTAGAATATGAGCAAATTTGTTGACATCAACCGACCTCCCCAACATCAACTTTATTAGTTACACTGAATTTGACATCAACTTGTAGCGAAGTCACAACATACAAGCTGTATTGGTTTGGGCCTACTATTTACCTTGCCTTTGATGAAGAGTGTCACAGTTGTAATTTCTCAAATGGCTTATTACTTGCTGATATTTAATACCTTCTAATTTCTTGTCTTTGCATACTACATTATTTATTTCTTGTTTTTCCTTATTTACAATGTTACAAGAAAATGATTTGACTTCAGTTGCACTCAAGAACAAGTTTTTTCATTATGGAAGTACATGATTATCTTCTATGTATTCAGATTGTATCAAAACGTCTAGCATTTGTTACTTCTACGTGTGATTTAACATTAACTAAAATGAAAAGATGTGTTTTATATGATGCATAATTTAGGAAGGGCTCATGGAAATGTAACTACACAAAAGTTTAACCTTGAGCAGCCTATCTACTTGCAACCAGGGAAAAATGATATAGCTCTATTAAGCATGACTGTTGGATTACCGGTAATTTTCAAAACTTTTAAATAAAGTTCCTTATGTAACTTGTTTTACAGCTTTTTCCTTTCTCCATGATTGGTATAGAAACTAGAAAAGGGGTAGTGTTCTTTGATCACTCTCATTATCTTTGGGTAATAACAATCATTTCTAATTGTAAAACTTAACTTTTACTTGACAGTATATATTCTTCATGGTATATTATGATATTTTTATGTTCCAAGTATTGCATGAGAACACAATTATAATTCATCTAAATTGATGTTTACAATTTGGAGGAAGAATTCTGGGCCACTTTACGAGCAGAAGGTTGCAGGGATCACAAAAGTTATAATTCAAGGCTTCCGAGATGGTGCCCGAGATTTGTCAAAAGAACTATGGACTTATCAGGTCTCTTCTCTCTTCTATTATAATGTCCTTTGCATTTACTTTTGATGGTGTATTCAACCTACTTATATACGTAACCTATTACAGAATTTGGAGGTATATCAGTCTTACTAGGTTTGCACATGATCCCTAACATATCAAATTTGAAAGAGGTCTCGAAGTGGACCTAAAGAGGTTTTGACAGATTTTATGTTCATGTTGCACGCAAAGAAAAAGATAATTGAAAAACTATGTAATGTCCCTTTCTGGAATTTTATAGAATATGCATTTGTTTTTTGTATTTTCTGGCTTATACAAACAGGTCAAATATTTAGAACAGCAACTATGAAGCTTTAATTTCAAATATCTTATAATAACAAGATCTGGAAAATACATAATTACTGATGCAAGAACCTCAAACTCTCATAAACAGTATTCAGCAGAAATACTGAATGCTATTAACAATATTATACTATTAACCCAACTTACAAATGCTGCATTGAATTTCCTTTGAAAGGTACAGCAGGACAGCAACACAAATAATGGTACGATAGCATCTTTAATGGTTTGATGGTCTTCAAAAAGTACAGCAGTTTATTCCTACATTGTATGACAGCTTCAACTAACAGCTGAGATTCATATATTATGATATGGCAACATACAAATAAAAATGGCCCCTCAAATAATGTACAGAAGGATTTTCTAAGCTACGATTAGTATTACATATGGGCGGCAACTTCCTTGGGAATATTCTTGCCTTTTTCTTGTATGGCGCTTCTGCCCACTCCAAAATAATATTTTATTAAATAGATTTTCACACTAGAACTGCAACTGCAAACCTTCAACACAAATTTTGAAATTTTCAATATGTTCTTGAGATCAATATTTCTGCACAAATGCAATCCCTAGATGAAAGTGTCTCAAATGGAAATGTAATGTCTACCCCAAAATTTTCAAACCAAAATTTTTACACTTCTTCAAAGTTTATCACGTAAACTTTCTGAACTGTGTCAATTCATTTTTAATTTATAAAAATTATTGTATTAAAAATGAATTGACAGAGTTCAAATAAGCCTCCACAATAATTTCCATAATAGCTTATAACAGTTATTGCAGTCATGCAAATTATCTATTATATCAGCTATAAATAAATACATATGCATTTTCTCCTTGTTTCCAGCAGTTGATAAACTGTATAATACCCCTTTTTTTCAGAATTCTTGCAGCAATTACAATAGTCCAAAATTCCAAATACTCATATGGCTCCTTCAGAAAATTTGCAACAGCATCAAAGACAACGGTAAATTAATCAAGAATATCCTTTTCAGAAACTTTGACCAGCTGCGCCCCCAAAATTGGACTGTACGGTGTATGGCCGGTCTTTTGAAACATTGCAATTTGCTTCAGCTTCCGTACAAATGTACGGTGGCTACTAAGTCTGTACGACGCCTAAGAAATTCATCCGCATAAGGTTTAATGAGGCAACAATGTGAGTTTTGATTCAATCTGGGTTAAACAATCTAGGTTAAACGGCACAAGTAGCAACAGGGGGTAAACGGCAACAATAGGAGCTAAATAGCAACAGCATAGGCATGCTTCATAGGTGGGCATTGTGTGCATGGTCGGTCCTGAGGGCTGTAGGCTTGGTGTCTTGGTTTTATTTTGGCCTTTTGTCCCTTGTCCCTTTCCTAGCAGCAAAATTTCAATGGTAGGAGTCTCGACATCAGGAACAAGTGTGCCCCACCTTGTCTTCGCTTTGTCTCTTCTACTTCTTTTCTGCCTAGCATTCTATTTAAAATTAGCACAACATTAAACAAAGCAAATAAACCTTATGCAAACTAAATAAACATAGTCCTCAAAGCGAAATAGCAAATCGAGTGTTCCCTAATGTTAGGGCACAATGAAAAGGTTGAGGGTCTGGTAGGTTTGGAGGGGGCAAACAAAGAAAATATTAGTGTTCCACTGGGATGTCCCCCCACCAGCCCACCACCAACACCACCATCTCACCACCAATGTTGTTGTCTCCAAGACACCACTAGAACTTTGAGGACGTTGGGGTGTCCTCAAGACGTCTAGGGGACTCCTAGTTGTCTCCAAGATGTATAATTCTTATACTTATACATCTTTTTATAACTATTTTTTCAAGAACAATATGTATCTCAGCACCCTGCCGCCCCCTAACGTAGACCCCCTGTCCCCTCGTCCTCGAAACGTGTCCCCTACCATGCCCCCGTCCCCATCCCTGAAACCCCGTGGAACACTTGAAAATATTGTAATTGCTATTAGCAGTATATCAAATCAGATTGAAACAAATGGCTCAATGGAACCCAAATTAGATAAGGTTGAAACAATAGGAAAAATGAAGATGGAGAAATAGACCCAATGGCAATATCTAAAAGGGCATGATGAAAATGGGGAGGGCCTGATAATTTCAAAGGATGCAAATATTGTAACTGACACTAACATTATCTCAAATCAATCTGAAGCAAATGGCTCAATAGAACCCAAATCAGATAGTGTTGAAATAATAGGAAAAAAGTCAAAAGGGTACACAGTGGCCTATTAATGGCATGTTAGCTCAAGGGAATTTTTTAATTCCTTTTAACTTTTCAACACACCTCCCAATGGAACCTTCAACAATACCTCTGTACCGCAACCTCCATGTGTACACTAGAGCATCAAATAACACGTGGGGAGCATGCGTGTTAAGGTACTCACAAAATAATCTTTTAGACATAGGGGAAAGGTGCGTCTATGTAAACACAAAACAATACAAGGGGATCCTAAGGCATAGGAAAACGCAAAAAGTGAAGTTTGCAAAGAGGGGAAAATTTGCAATAATTCTACCGAAGTTGGAGCCTATGAACACAACAGTCACAATAGAAATCCAGCAAGTAACAGTGCAATCTAAAGGAAAAGAAAAGGTGAGCTCAGTATCTCACACAGTCTTAGACAAGAATCAAAATGGAGATGAAAACATTCCTGCAGACAAGGTGGTTGGGGAGGAAGTTAATCACTCTGATACTTACAGCCCCACCACAACACCACTCATGTGGTCCTCTAAATTATACATCAATGAGCTAATGGCCATGAAGAAGAGACTCTAATCCTTGGAGACAAAACAACACTATGAAGGCATCAAAACGAAAGAGATCATAGAAGCCAATTGGCAATTAACAAGGGAGAACAAATTGCTCAAAGAACAAATAAACAAACTACAAATCTCCATGACAAAAGGGGATCAAGAATTACTATCGATAAGACAAGTTTTAGTTCAAATTAATGCAATAGACACAAGAAAGTCAAAAGGGGTAGGAGAAAGCAATAATTCAAAATTAAAAGAAATACAATCAGTAATGGACACCATGAAGATAAAAGAAAACCAGCTAAGGGATCAACTAAAAGAGGCCAAATCTTGGGCTCATGTAGTAAGAGGCCTATCAGATACACAAAGAGACATTATAGAAAAGCAAGTTAGGAGGCAATTAAGAGAGGAAAATGACAGAAATGATAGGACTAGGAATGTTATTGTTAAAGGGCTAAAAGACTACGGTGAGAAAGAAACCACAAAAGAGTTGGCAAGAGATTTTTTTAAGGATGAACTACAATGGTCAGGGGTCATTCAGCAAGCAAACAAGATTCGAAAATGGATGGAAGGTGGGAAGAATAGGCACATAAGAGTTACTTTGGGGAACCTTGAGGACAAAAACGTACTACTAAGGAACAAGAAGTTCCTTAGAGGTACATAAATTTACCTTGATGAAGACCTAACCATAATACAACAAGAAGAAATACGAAAAGAGTGGGAAAAGGTAAAGATAGCAAGAAGTGAAGGTAAATGGGTTTGGTTACAAAATGGAAAGTCCCAAGTTAGTGATAGAGTTACACACCAGAAATAGGAACTCGGGGACCCCAAGAATATTTATCAATAGTAAGTTGGAATTGCAGAGGTTATCCTTGGAGAAGAGGACCTAGTCTAGGGCCCATAGCAGTTGGAAAAGACATTATCATTCTTACTGAGACTCATGAGCATGAAGGGGGTAAAATCCCAGATTTTGAAGGATATAAAAAAGCTTAAATTCGGAACGAGAGAACAGACAATGGAAAACGGCATAATGGAGTTGCAGTTCTAATAAAAAAAACTTGGGGTAAAAATATAAAAGTGGAGAAAGAAGATCCAAACAAACAATACATATGGCTGAAAATAACAAAAAATCAGACTACAATTAGAGTGGCTGCTTGCTACTTTGCTCCAAAAGGCTCCAAATCATATAAGAAAAGGATTCTAGATCGTGAAGACCCCTTTGCTTCTCTAAAAAAAGACATTTCAGTGTTTAACACAATGGGGGAAGTTATATTAATTGGTGATTTTAATGCTAGGACAGCTAACATTCAAGCTCATAACTTGAAAATCAAAGATAAAGAGAAGGATGATCTACTATGGCTGGAAGAAGAGAACCATCAACTTTGGGAATGAACCTATCAAGATAATAAATGCAATGGCACACACTATGGGGCAGAATTGTTGGGATTATACAGCTTATTCAACTCGGTAATATGCAATGGTATGGGTTCATGGCCGAACTTGGGCAACATTACTTGCAAGACCTACAATGGGAAAAGTGTGATGGATTACATCATCTTGTCTCGTAACTATACAACAAGGCTAATGGAGCTAGTGATTGGTAAATATCCAATAGGGTTGAAATCTGATCATAATCCAATATATGTAAAATTTAACATTCACATAATCAAGCAACAAGGGGAACAAGACCATATCAGCAAAAAGAAAGAATCTCCACAAGGTAGAATTCTCATGACCCAAGAAAATCAGGAAATCTTCAAGGCTGTCCTCAAGAAACTCTTTCAGAAATTTGAAAGAAATTCAACTTACATAAAGAAGCACTCAATAAACAAGAACACACTAATTCCCCTTGTGCACAAAGCGTTGGGTGAACGTAAGAGGATGAGACCCAAGAGAGGAAATGCAAATACTTATCCAGCAAATCCGTGGTTCAATGAAGAATGCAAGTTAACAAAAAGAAAGCTCTGTGAGGGGGAATGCCAATAGAAAACAAGAAAGAATATGAAAAGGTGATACGAAGTAAAAAAGAAAAGTATGTGAGTACTGTTGATGCGTGTTTTATGACACAACAAACATTCTAGAATAAAGTGTCAAAGACGCTATATCCCCTCTTGAAAAACTACCTCATATGCTAAGACTGCAAGTAAGATCATACAGTAATTCCAATGTTTAAGATGAATGTGGATAAGCTCTGTGGTTTGATGTGATTTGCTGGGTATTCTTGGGGTGGACACTGGACGCTCTCAATTACGAGGGCCTGATCATTTCTTGGTGCAAGAACTAATTCATATCCGGTTACCGGAGGATCTTCTGAATTTCTCCTCTCGCTTTTGAAAATATCTGCGGCTACTTGGAATTCGTGACAATGTAACTCAGAATGCTGATCTATGTTGTGCAATCTGCACCACCCTGATAATGCTACCTCAGCTAGGAATACCTTATTTGCAGGACAATTGTCGGCCGGTGGATTATCCAAGGGTGAGGGTACATTTCCGTTATTAGGCCTAGTGTTCCAAGTCTTCTTTTGGAAGCCTGAATTATTGTTCCGAAAACCTTGACTATTTCCTTGATAGTTTTGATTATCCCTTTGATAGTTCTGAGTGTCTCTTTGATATTCGGAACAGCCTTGACCTTGGTAATTTCCTTGAGGTGACTGATAACTCTTTTGAAAATTCTACATTTGGTTGGTTTGACCTTTTAAATAGGTGACTTCCGTTGCTAGCTTCTTGACCTGTTCAATCAATTCTTTCATTTCATCCTTTTCTTCCTGAGCTCGTGTTGAAGTTGTCACATTCTAGAGGTATATTGGCTGTGTTGGTGGCATTTGAGACACGGGCATCCCTGGGTGGAGAACCATTTGATTACTCGCAGACAGGACTGGATTCATCATCGGTGTCTGCTGAGCCAATGCTCGATTGATATCTTGAATTTGACTTTGGGAAGCTACATTTCCTAAGTAATGGAGTGGACCTGGAGCCAAACTTACTCCAAGACCAGTGCTGGCCATAATTGCTGCAGCATATGCACCCTTCAAATCCACTGGGAGTGGGTTTGTTGACTTCACAAACATGGCGGTAAGACGATCCAAAGCTTCATAATAAATGGGCAGTGCTGCTGCATTGTCTAGCAAATAAGGATCCCTCAGCCTAGTGTATTCCTTCTGGAATCTGTTATTGAACGTGCTAATAGGCTCATGTTCTTGTCTTTTCACTTCCATAAATTGCCTATATAGATCAGATGGAGAAATGGGTGGCTTGAACTTTTCTAAGAAAGCGGTCTTCATTTGTTGCCAAGTGCGAATGGAGTTAGTTGGCAAATGGATATACCAGTAAGACCCTTCCTTGTCAAACGTGTAAGGAAACAATCTACAGCCAACATCTTCTTCTTGGATATCTCTGTTTTGAAGAAGGTCTTCAAAAAGCTTAATGTGCTCATTTGCAGTGTGGTTCAGGTCACCATTATGGAACTTGGAACAAAAATGTTCCGGATTCTTGGGCAAGTCATGATAAACGGAAAATGTCATAGGTGACGCATTAGCTGGATGCCACGCCATTGGAGCATTTGGTTGGTTCACTTGGACTGGTTGAACTGGTGGGACTGGTGGAATTGGCTGTGCAGCCATTGGAACTTGTTGACGGTCTGGGCGGTACTTGGTGAGGTTTGGAAGAGACCAACAGGATCTTCCTTGCTTGGTACTTCTGCGCTTGATGATGCTTCCTGTGATGCTTTTCTTTTCCTATTTTTGAAGGGAGATAACTCAACAAATTCTTTGAAAGAATTAGGAGTGGATCTAGTAACTCTCCGAAACTTCTTTGCTGAGAAAGAACCAATTCGATCCAGTGTATTTTCCTTCAAGCTTGTCGAGGCGGTGCAGGAGCTGCTTCAGGAGCTTGCTGATTCACTTATTGTGCAACTTGTTGATTTACTTGTTGGTTGGCTTGACAATTTTTCTCTCGTTGAAGTGCTTCAAATCTTTCAACAAGGAGGTCCCTTCGAATATTGAACTCAATTCGTCGTGCTCTTTCTTCTTCCTCTTCAAGAATATAGCGCATGCAAAACCAATCAGGAGCCTTTCTTCTCACTTGCCACGCAAGGCTGAACAACTCGGTAATGATGTCCTCTTGTTCATCATGAAAACCCAAATTTGGTTGTAATACTGGCTGAGGATCTTGGTCTGGATTAGGAACATTGGCTGGAAGCACCATTCTTCATTCTATTGGTCAAGCTTGAATTGGAAGATGAACCTGTGGCGACTGATCAATCTATCTCATCGAACTTTTGCTTTAGGCGATCAATCTTTTGCCTTATCAAATCTTTCTTGATTGCTTCTTCAAACCTCTTTCCTTTTTCTTCTTCTCTAGCAAGGACACGACTTGTTTGTCTAAATTGAGCATGATCTGCCTATGACTTCCAAGCAAGTGTGTACAACTAATCGATAATGTTTGTTGGCGGTTGATCCGGTTGTTCGATAGGTACATCAAAAGGGAATTCATGTGGTAATACCATAATGCATCATGCTCACTTTGAGAGTAACTTACTATTGTTGGTTATTAAAGCCCCTCCCTCTAGCGCCAATTCAATGTTGAGCACAGGGAGGAGGGTAAAAAGTCTCTAAGATTATCTCCACAAATAGGAAAATTTGATAGGAACAGGAATTCCACTACTCAGTTATTCTCGTCACGCCCTCCTTCTAGCGCCAATTCAATGTTGATGCATGTTTTATGACACAACAAACAATTTAGAATAAAGTGTCAAAGACTCTATATCCCCTCTTGAAAAATACCTCATATGCTAAGACTGCAAGTAAGATCATATGGTAATTCCAATGTTTAAGATGAATGTGGATAAGCTCTGTGGTTTGATGTGATTTGTTGGGGGCACAATTGGGATTTAACTCTGGTAGGTTACTCAGGAAAGTGGAGACATGAATACAGTATCATTTTGGGATTTTCTGACTTTATAAAAAAAAGTGAAAAAAGGTAAGGGTTTAGAAATCCTATGCTAGTCCTATGAAATCAAGAGACAACAAAGATTGAGTGAAACCAAATAAACAGTACTTTGTTTCGCCACTCTAAACGACAACTACACAAAGCAAGTGCAATCTTCTAGGATTTGTGCTTAAAATTTCTTCACCACGAACAATACCATCAATAGAACAACATTATTTGAAGTAAACGTTGAAGCATCCACGATAAAGCTTAGTCTAACTTTACACATTGAATGAAAAGCATCCACTCAAAGAAAAGTATGAGCTAAGATTTGCTAACCTTTGCTATCAATCTATCATTCCCTTTAATATATACTTAAATAAAATTCTAGTTCAAATCTATTAGACGAGGAAGAGAAATATGTAACCATGCAACCATTTGACAATGAAAGGATTCAAAGCACCTCATGCATGATGAACTTTATTATCAAAATAGTCTTTTGCAACAATCTCATAAAACTCTCTCTCTTATTCTCTACAATCTCTTCTAATCATTCTAATCTCCTTCTATGATCTAATTTCTGTCTATCTATCTAATGAAAATCAGAGAGAAGTGGGGGGTTTATATAACATTCCCGGATTACAATGAATGGCCAAGATTAAAATGAGATTAATGGCCCAGATTCAACATAACTAAACCCTAATTAGGGTTTCCTAAACATCCATCGGTTAACTGGAGAGAACTTCAGGCATCTGGAGTTGCATCCTTATCCACTTGTACGGCATTGCATTCGATGAATCTGGACACGATCAGGCTGACTTCCTCCATGGCAATGTCCGGCAGTGCATTGATGTTGTATTCGAGCAAGTCCAAACTTTCAGCACATTCTGCAAAGGTGATCGCCCATCTTGGTTCATGCAACAAGAAAGTGTCTTTGACGGTCATGAAGCTGAATGCCTTGGTAAAATTTTCTTTCATGATTGGCCCAGAGGTGGTGGAGAAAATTCTTTGAACTTGTTCTTTTAAATTTTGTGGCCGCAAGTGCTTCTTTCGAACAATATCTCGGTCGAGAATATCTGCAGCCATTTGGTAAACCTTACTTCGAATCTCCTTCACCTGCTCTTCAGCTTCGGTGCTCTCTTGCTTTACCCTTTCCAGGACTTCTCTTCGTGAAATCAGAGCATAGTACCAGCCACTGAAATCATATGCAGCTCCAGCTTCAATAATCTTGTCATCAATCAACTTTTGCTTCGAGATGCCTTTTAATTCTCGAATACATGGGATAATCTTATTTTGGATATCTCCAAGATCATCCCATGATTCTACTAAGTCTGTAACTCATGATAGAAAAAAGGAAGTTTGTTCATACACATATGCCAGCTTCTCCGCGAATTCCATTGCCTCATCTTTCTTTCCAGCCATCCAGTCTTTAGCTTCTCTTGCCATAGTCAATTCTTCTTAAAAAATTTTGATTGGTTCTAGTGAAAAGTTTGGAAGTAGGGGTGCTAGCTGGTCACCTTGATTGAGTGGCCTGGTTAGATGCTGGATATAATCTTTTAGACGCTCAATCTCTTTTTTATATTCTCTTTTCTTTGCCACTTCCCTTTCTAGCCTAGACTTGATGGTGGCAACGGAATTGTCCATGTCCTCAACTTACTGCCCTTTCGTTGTTGGACCCATGTCAATAGTTTTGATGGCATATTCGTTCGGGGCAATCTCATCTTGGAATTTATCGACTGTAGGCACTGCAACTTGCACCATGCGATTACCAGCCTCATCCCTTTGTATGGCAGAAAATTTCTTCGCTTTCTTTCTTGTGGCAGTTTGCTCTAGCCTAGCCAAGAAGTGTGTGGCGTCATCCTCCTTAGGTACCTCAACTGGCGTCTTTCTCTTTAATCTTTCTTTTAGCCAATCCGGGATGGTTGACTGCTCAATTCCATCTTCCTGTTGATCTTGGATACCTTGAATATCTTGAACTTCTTGCACACCTTGGATTTCTGGTATATTTTGAATCTCCTGCACAGATTGAATTTCCGACATATTTTGAATCTCTTGCACAAATGGGTCTTTCTGGATTCCTTTGAGGGCGGAAATCATTCCCTCTTCAAATTCTCCATCCATGATGTCCGTGTCATTATCTGATTCTAGAATTTCCGTGCCTGTAGGAGAAGGTTGATCATCATCTTCTGATTGCATTGGTTCCACATCTCCAATTGGAGAAGGAATCCTAACATGCTCCCAAGATTCTTCATCCATGGCTAGTATTTCATCTATATTTCTGGAAGTGGCCGACTGAAGAGGTCTGGATTTGTGCTTCTTTCGAGAAGGCCCTTCATCTATTATTTTATTCTTATCCTGCTTTGTAGATTCATCAATTTCTTTCCTTTTTCTCAAGTTGGCGGCATCTATTGGTCCATCTCCACAAGATGCACCGGCATTTGAGGAACATGACTCTGTATCACCCATCAATTCATATGTGAATTGCACATTTCTCCGCCGCAAAACTTGCACTTGTTGGTCTATCCACCATTGAGAATATTTGAATACAGGGCGCATTAATGTCGCCAAGTGACCCATCTCAGGCTCAGACCACCTTACAGGAGGAAGTGGCTCTTTTTCATCGAAGCCTGGCTGTACATAAACTCTGTCATCCTCCAATTGATCAGGTATCTTGAAAAGTTCTATTGCCCTTATCATACTTAGTGGCAATTTTGACCACAGCCTTTTCCTCACATCATATTCATCAGCTGCATTGGCCCAAAAATCTTCTAAGTCTATCCAGTGCTTTTATTTCTCTTCGTCCACAATTCCAATGTGATG
Source organism: Sequoia sempervirens (assembly GCA_007258455.2). Lineage (NCBI taxonomy): Eukaryota > Viridiplantae > Streptophyta > Pinopsida > Cupressales > Cupressaceae > Sequoia > Sequoia sempervirens. The sequence goes on from VDFB02052165.1 coordinate 39,791, forward strand.
AAGTGGATCAAAGTTATTCCTCGGCTTGTATGATATGAATGGGTATTTTTGGATCTCCAGTCGAGCAATCTCCGCTGTTTGCGCCGTTGGACATGATTCTTCCATATTGCTGATAAGCTACCTTCTGTTTTGGCCTTTGGATATTTTGATATGCCTCCAATTGCCGTAGAACTTCCAACAAAACCATTTTGTTGGTAGGATAAATGGGTAGTCTATAAGGACGTCCTGAGAATCCTTGAATCCTGATGTAAGTAAACTTGGGATATTGGATGAACCAGGATCCATATCGGCCGATCAGACTCTTGGCCTCATGGGTGAGTCTCTGATGTGTTCCGCCTTGGAGAATTCGAGTGATGTACATCAGGAAGGTGTCATGAGCTCGTCTGAAATGTGACTTCTCCTTCAGCTGCAGCTGTGGATAACAATCATAGGCCTTGAACTGTCCTTCGTCGTTGCCAACACCCTTGCAAACCAAGCCAGCATATTTGTAAGTCCTCGCAATCAAATATATGACGTATGAGCTCATATGAAAGGTCTTGGTTTCGTCCAGGTTGACCAATTGCTCATGGAGGCTATCACTGATCATTCTAGACCAGTTAAACATCTTCACTCCATAAATTATTTCATCAACGAAATAATACATCCAATTGTCGAAAGGCGCGCCACGAGGATTCCCTACTATTATATTCAGCAGCAAGACAATGTCGCCATATTCTTCTTTGAAATGTGTTCTGGCCAAATTCTTCAGTATCTTCCACGCAGTAGGTCTGGGCTTTAGCAACCAAGCCTTGTTTATATTTGATGCACAAAGGTCTTGCTGATTTTGGTAAAGCTTAAGTGCATCCTCTTTGGTTCAGTAGGATGTCCAGTTGTAAACTGGAATTCCAAAAGTTTCTTGAATGGCTGGCTCAGACAAGTATGCAAGAACTCTTCCGTCAGGAGACTCTATCTGTCTTTCCCGTGCATTATAATGTAATGCACATTCCACCTTAAGTATGAATGAATAGAGTATGAAAATCAGCATTTAAGAGTAATGCATATACCTTGGGCGTGGGAGGTGCTAAACCATCCAAATTTAAGGGCTACGAATGAGGCATGGTTGGAAAATTTTGTCACTTGACATTTTTGAAGAAATCAAGTTCATGCTATTGCCATCAATCTAGTTGTGTAATGTCCCCATTTTCCAACTTGCCAAAATAATATTAAAATATTAAAATAATTTTAATTATTTGATGTCACTTGGCAAAAGTGCAACTATTAAGGTGATATTAAATGATTAAATAATATAGGTTTATAAAGTGACATTGAGTGATATTTAAAAGTTAAATTAATAAAGTTACTTTATAATAATGTGTTAAGTGATTTTTGGCAAGAAAACCCTAAAAAGGAAAAAAGGCATTATTAAAGATCTTGAGAGCTCATTCTCTCATCATATTCTGGATTATTATTTTATTTGGGGTTTGTATTTTGGTGGAGCTCTTTGGAGTTTGAAACCCTAGGTGGGAATTCCTACAGGTTCCAATTTCAATGGTTGAAAGATTCCTCCCTAGCTAGCAATTGGCGGATTCATTCGGGATTCGCATATGTGCTTCCATAGCTGGATTGATCATTTAAATAATTTGTGAGTCTTGCTAGGCAAGATAAATTATCAGAGGAAAATTGGGGAAAATTGATTAATATTTTTGCTACAGTTGGAGTTGATATTGTTAACCAAGTTTTGGAGGGTTTGTCCCTTATTACTGGACGCCATTCTTGTTTGCTAAGTTATTCTTCAAGTATCCAATGATGGATGGGTTTGTAAAGTAGGTCAAGGAACTTTAGAGACCCTAGGCATTAATATTAACAAGTCTGAAAGTAAAAACGGGAAATATCTAGGTGTGAGCCTCACTAAGGGGGTCGCAGGTGCAGTTAACAAGTGAAAACCCCTGTGTGCTGTTGTGACCTAATTCACACCTTGCCCCATTGCAAATGGGGACCCTAGTAGTTTGCCATTTTAGGGTTTTGCCGTTGTGCATCTCAGTTTTGTCTGGTCTCCATTTGGGGTTTTGCAGTTTAAGTTTTGAATGGTCAACCGAGTCGAGTAAAGGAATTTGAGCCTGGATCATCGTGCAAACGTCATCATTGTGCTTACGAGGCCCGAGGGACGAAGATCGACTGTCATTTCAGTCAATTCTGACACCTACTTTTTAGGGTTTTCACTTTGGCCAGAACACATTTCAAAGAAGAATATGGCGACATTGTCTTGCTGATGAATATAATAGTAGGCAATCCTCATGGCGCGCCTTTCGAAAATTGGATGTATTATTTCGTTGATGAAATAATTTACGGAGTGAAGATGTTTAATTGGTCCAGAATGATCAGTGATAGCCTCCATGAGCAGTTGGTCAACTTGGAGGAAACCAAGACCTTTCATATGAGCTCATACGTCATATATTTGATTGCGAGGACTTACAAATATACTGGCTTGGTTTGTAAGGGTGTTGTTGGCAACGGTGAAGGACAGTTCAAGGCCTAGGATTGTTATCCATAGCTGCAGCTGAAGGAGAAATCACATTTTAGACGAGCTCATGACACCTTCCTGATGTACATCACTCGACTTCTCCAAGGCATAACACATCGAGACTTGTTGTGGCGTTTTCACACATAGCCCATTGCAAATGGGGACCCCCTATTTTGGCTTTGGTTTGATGTTGGTTTGTTTTTGCCGTTGTCTCTCTCTCGTTCTGTCTATCTTTCTGGGACGGGCCCGCCGTTGAACCATAACGTGAAATTCTGACCAAGTCTGAAAATTAGGGTTTAAGTCTTCCTGGTCAGTCTGAGGTCGAATAAAGTGAATATATTGAAAATTGAGCTTAACAGTGTTGTCGGCATGTCTCCAGCAGGCTTCCAGCCAGTTTTCATCAAATTCTGAGGTACTTACTATTTTTAGTAA
>VDFB02052166.1:0-29197 GCA_007258455.2 Sequoia sempervirens
CTGCCCAAATTGTGACTTGCCCAACATTCAGTGTTCACAAGAAACTTGTCTTATGTAAATACTGTGTTTGAGTGAATGGTGTTCAGTAGAACATTGTTCTAAAATTTGAACACTTAAAATGTTATCTTTAGCCAAAGTTAAAAGTTTGTTCCAAGTAAAATGACGCAAGATAGTAAGAGTGCTTGGACACATAGGTTATTATGATAAAAATCGGATTATATTTGTTTTTCTCTCCATCATAGATTCCTTCTCCTGCCCAAGTTATTTTCAATATCAGCGTCTTACAATACTTTATTCGAGATAATTATTTTTAATATTAGTGTCTTACAATTTTTTTTAATGCTTATCCTAAGTAAAAAATAGCATCACAAGTAGAGAATTTTTAAATCCATTATAACAAAAGTCAATTAAGGGTACTTGGTATTTTTCACCATTCAAAAACACTCTATCACAAGGCTGAGAAGTAATAAATTGACCATGAGTTTGTGAGGGCCAACCACACTCTCGATGGTGAGGAAAGCCATGTGAGCCACAAGATTGGTGTTTGGAATGAACACTATGACTGCAACCATGTATGTGCCCTTGAGGAGGAGAAGGACCCTTGTAGGAGGAAGAGATTGGCATGCATGTAATAGTACATGGAACATTTTCTCAATGATTGATAAGAGTTTGCAAGTAGGAAAATTCTAGTACAATGTTATGAGCTTACACATAGAAATATTAGAACATATCATAGATTCAAAAGACATGAAAAATGAGAATCCATAAAAGCTCCAAAAATTAAATCAATATTTCTATCTTTCCTTATATTAAATAAAATATCCATTTTGAAAGCATGAAAAAGTTGGGTAGATTTAGCTATCATTTTAGGTAAGTCCCAAGAGAAAAGCTAAGGTTAAAAATGCTTCAAAAAAGTCTTGAATATAAATATAAGCATCTTGTGCCCATGGGAAAAGCTATCTAGTGGAGAGACCTTGGTAAAGGAGAAGATGAGCAAGGTTGGGATCCAAAATGCTTGACTAAATTATATGAAACCTGTATTGCCATTTTAAGTAGCAATGGATTAAAATTTTCAACTATCATTGAGATTTTGAATTGTTTATAGATACAACGAAAGTCATGAGTAGCCTTTGTGAGGCTTGTAATTTTTGAAAGGTGTGCTTGATACTATTTCTAATCCTTTCACTAGGGTATGGTCTACATAATACCAATGGAACAAACTCTGCAGCTGTATAATAATATTAACTAGAGAGCTAGTATTTGGCCTTAAAGTTAGACTAAGACTTCCATTTTTGGGTGGTTTTAGAAAAGAGGTCTAAAATGAAACAACCCCCTCTATGAAAAAAATCAAGGAATGGATGTAGGGAACCTTGTCTAAGGGTTTATCCTATCAAGTAATCATAGGAAACCACTAAAGAAATTGTTGTTTGATGGAAATCCTAGTTCTAAGACTATTCTTATTCCAAAGTATTAATGCTTGATGGCTTCCTAAAACTTTCTAGATGTGCTTGGTAATTAAATTAACCTAAATGTGTATTGGGTCTTCATAATAACAATTGAATGAAAACCAAGACCTTTCTAAGCCTATCTACCATGAGAACTTTAGAAGTTGTAGCATTGTAAATTGTCAATCTCGATAATTTCACACTATGTTTGGCTCCCCCTTATGTGTTTGGACCTAATTGTGCTTATTATTTGCTTGTTTTACTATCATTTTGTAAAATCAATATAAAATTAGGAATTAAAATAAATTATTTATTTAATGACAACTCAAATTTCAAAATAGTTATGATCTAGGGTGAATTTTCCCTTGGCCAACCTATTTTGGCCTAATTTTTAATATTTTATAGTCGACGACTTGAAATTTTAATGTTTGCAAAGTTAAATTCATTTGTTGGCATTTCATAATTAATTTAGTAGTAAATCACGAGATGTATATAAATATAAGTCTTTTTCACCTTTTGAACACCTAGACAATTTGAATTCCAATTGAGAATCCTAGAAGAGCAATCATGAGTAGAATTAACAACACCCTTCATCAGTCAAGGTTCATGTTAGCAATGCATCATGCAAGATTTTATTTATGTGCCATGTTCATTATTTTGTGAATACTAACACTTGTAGAACCTTCAATCAAGAATCCAATTCTCCTTGCATGAGATGAGTGACATGAATTTAGTCCATCAAGGAAAGTAGATCTTAGTGGTAAGTTGCGACACTTGGGATTTATCATTTGTTTTATCCATTTGCCTCTACCCGATCGAGGGTAAGCACTCTTTATCTAACACCATCATAACTGTTGTGGAGGTGGAAACACCAAAACACGGTTTGATTTAGGAAAGCCCCTATACAACACAACCCTTTCTCTCCTTTCATGTTTGCAAGTGGTAAATCTAAAGAATATTTGGGAAAGATTGAAGATTCAATATCAAGATCAAGCTTTCAAGCATACTCATTCATCAAATTAGGTCAAGAGGAATTATTCATTAGCAAATGAAATTTTGAAGCTAAGTTTGACAGGAGAGCACATACAAACTATGACCTACTAATGTACTTGTTCAGATATTCCAAAAATTTAAACTTCTCAGTCTAGAGAAAATTCATCGTTGTCCAATCAAATTAAGCCCAAATTTATATGCCAGGTTCCTCTACATCTCTACTCTTCTTTTTTGTTATTAGTTTCACGATTTCAGTTTTGTGCTTTTTTGAAATTACATCAGTTCATTGTAGTTACATAGTTGACCTAGTTTATATAAATCACATTAATTTGAAATCCTAATCCTAATCAACTCTCTCCCCTCCCAACAAAGAGGACTAAAACCCCAATCAATTATTCTAGCTCTTCCTTAAGGAAAGTAGCCAAGTGGTCAAGTATATGATTAATTTTGTGTCTTCCTAATGTGATGTAAGTTGAAAGGTGTGATTTCAACCTTAGATCCCTTTTCCCACATCACATTTTGGTGAACCTAACACATCCTACACTTGTTTAATCTTTCAATTTTTATTTAATATCCTTAGATTTGAGTTGTCATTCAAAAATTTCAAATTTGAATTGCCTTACATTTGCAAAAAAGAGTGTTTATTAAAAAACTAAGTGTTATTTCTTTGTCTTTGGCAACAAAATTGAAATCTTGTCTCATTAATTTTTAGTAATATATCAAATTTATTATCAAATTTGATCATTTTATGAACTAGTGCATGAATTGATTTGAAAATAACAATAAATTTGAGTAAATTGAAAACCCTAATTCATTGTATAAGGTTGCATTTCATAAGAAAATAGGAAAATTGCAAAAAAACTCAGTCTTGTGCAGTATTAGACCTAGACTTTCACAGTCTTAGTTTTGTGTATACTATAACATCTATGTAAAATTTCAAAAAATTAAAATCTTTCATTTTTGGTCAAGGGAGAATTCACCCTTGATCTGCCTTTTCTAGCTCAATTTTTTTGTTACAGTGTCACCTATGTGTTCTCTGCTTAGGTCTGAAGTTTATTTCTAAAAGTATGTCCTATAACATGTTGCAAGATGGTGTGTCCCTTGGTCTTCCTTTTAACACAACGCTTGGGTTTGTGACATGGTCTAACCGCCTCCTGTGGATCTTAACTGACACTTGTATCGAGCATTGACAAGTCGACCTTTTGGTGCAACAACAAGGCCAACAATTGGTATCAGAGTTGGTCATAGGTTCAAACCCCTCGCTTGTGCTAGGGGGGATTGTTGCAAGATGGTGTGTCCCTTGGTATTCCTTTCAGCACAACGCTTGGGTTTGTGACATGGTCTAACTGCCTCATGTGGATCTTAACTAACACTTGTATCAAGCATTGACAGGTCAACCTTTTGGTGCAATGGAAAGGCCAACATAACATGTATAATCTATTGTATTGGCTAAAATTCACTTTAAAGAACCAACAAATACACAATTACACATTTTTATTGACATTTTATCAGAATTAATTTCAAAGAAAATTTGAATTATATATTTAATCTCTTAGAGGAAGTAAGGTTATTTGAACATGTTAGATCTCTTTCTACAACATTTCCATGCATTTGATGAGCCTTTTAGTAGTGATGATTTTGATATGTTAGATGAAGCCCTTGATGACTTCATCTCACCTAAGTCATCCTTTGAGACTCCTAAAACATCAATATTTCAATGATTAATAAATAAAGTAGAATCAATTTAACACCACATAAACATCAACCGTAAAACCAACCTATCCTCATTATTGGACCACCTTCAAATTAACCGCAACCTCCTAGTCACATATTGAATTTTGTAAGACAACTTAATAAACATAAACATATACAATAAAATAGGTCACAATAACCACATTACCATGTGGTTTCTCATACATACAACACTCAAAATAATAAACAAGTGAAATAAACACCAGTCATTCCTTCATCAATCCCATTTCCACAACCTATTCTCCCTCTGGTAAGGCCTTTATAATGCTTAGTTAGCTTGGTGTTAGACACACAATTCAAAGGAGTCCCTAGCTCAATAGTTCACTAAACCCTCACAAAGACTTCATCTAATTATCAACCAGGGCTTTGTAAGATTTTGATGATGCTAGCATGTTGTATGTGCATTCACAGACTCTACATGATCTATATCAGTGAGTATAGGTGGTTTATACATGTACATGAAAGTAGTAAAGGATGGGAAAGGAAATAAGGGATTAACTTGCAAAATAGGGGAAATAGCTTAATTTGCTACTGATGCTACGGGTACCTTTAGCTTAACACTATAACTATTAACTTCTAAACCCAAAATCTGCAATTTACTAACACTACTGACTCTTACTTCTAACTACTTGACTCCTTTGGAGAGCGACTCAAAGATGCATTACAAAGCATAATTCATGATACAAGATATCATTCATGTGCATGTAATTAAGATTTTACTTGAAATGAATGCAATAGTATAATCATCTAATCTAATGACAAAAATCAAGGTGGGTGAATAGTACCTCAAGTGGCCCTTGCTCAAGTTGTTGTACCCATAGGGGAAAATCAAATGTACGCTGCTTGAATAAACCAATCATAATGGTAAAATGAAATGCCTTTATTGCATAGAACTAAACTCTTACAAGATGACATGAATCTCTATAGATCTCTCATTCATGAGTCCATATCCATTGTAACTAAATAACAAAAAACTAACAATGAAGTATTGTCTATGAAAGAAAAACTGGAACTATTAACTAGATATTTTCTAACTAGACCAGCTCCTCAACCATCGATCCAAATATATAGGCTCAGGAGGAGTTTTATTCAAACAAGGAATACAAATAAAAAATAAATGTAGATTTCCACTCTCCTTCAAAATAGGGAGAGGACTAGTCTTTGCAACTAAAACCATAATTGAAAAAGGAAAAGAAGATGTAAATAGAATTGAAACTTTTCCCTAACAGTTTGACATAGACATTCTTTGTTAAAACTGTCACATTAGCTTCCTGATCAATACAAACTTCCTCTTCCTTTCATTGTCTTATTGGATGATCTAGTGACTCACAATTAACCACACCAACTATCACTTTCATTGTTTCTTGTAACGATCATGTTCTCAACATTCTTGATTCTCCTCTACAATCTGCCTGGAATCCTTTAGCTGTGGGCTGAGCTCTTCAATTGTTGTGGGTTATAGTTCTTCTGGCTACAAGAGATTAGTTTCATCTAAAGTATACACACCATTAACAACGATGAATTAAACATAGAATCATATTGAATTTCATACACATTTGTATATTTATCCATGCAAACATCATCATATTATAATTATATTTCCACGTATCAAAGTATGGTTTAGGTTGCATAAAAGATATATAATTTAAAAGATATGGACTAAATGGACTGAAAAATAGCTATTAACCAAGCCCATCACCTCCCACATCTTGTCTTCCTCAACATAATAATAGGGTGTATGATCTTGTTGGACATCTTCATGGTAATCCAACTAAAATCTCACTTTGGGATTTAATTCAAACTTCACCTACCTACCATGGTATGCTCTAAGAGGCTTTGTAGAAGATTGTTGTATCACCTTCTATTAAACCAAATGATGTAGTAACCTTGCTAGATGGTATGCTTTCAATAAAAATAGATGTTGGTTTCCATTAAAGGGAATTACCTACTCTTAAGATTCAAAAGCAATATGATTCTCTAATTATAGTTGTTATCCTTGATCAAACAAGGGTTAGAATTACTCTAAATGATAATGGATCAAGTCTTAATGTTTGTAGCATTGACCTTTTAAGTAAACTTGGTGTGGATAAAGCTCTCATAAAACTTGATGCTCTTTCTATTCGTGGCTTTGGTAATGTTGATAGGCAACCGTTGGGTACAATCACTACACATTAAGGTAGGACTGGTGACTTTAGCTACCCTTATCCATTTCATGCCAGATTCTCTCTCATACAATCTTCATCTTGGTATACTCTAGATTCATGCCATGAAGGGAGTCTCATCTACTCTTCACTATGTGATTCAGTGTGAATATAATAACAAACTTTATACGATAAAAGTGGGTGAAAAAATTTATTTACAAGCAAAGCATAACATTTCCAAATCCATTAAGTACTTTGAATCCATCTACAAAATTTGAAACATTACCTTCCAATGGTAATGATACTATGAATGTACTCTTTGGTGAATATTGGGGTGCATTATATTTTACACCTAATTTCATTGGGGAGTATAAAATCTCACCAACAAACCCTAAAGAGTTGAAGGTTATTTTGGTAGCTTCAACGAAATATTGTCATTCCTCTTCTCAAACTATAGATAGTGATCAAAATTATGCTTCATCCTCAAGTACATGTGTTGGTGATGATTGGGGTTCATTAGATTTTATACCCTATTTTGTGGGAGAGTAAAAAATCTCACAATCTAAACCTAATGAGTCTATTGTTTCATTCACTCAATATTCTACTCCTACATCAATAAATCTGAAAATATAATTATTCTATGATGACAATGGGGGCTCTTTAGCTTTCATCCCTCATGTGTAGGATATATCTAACAAAGATCCTCCTAATCCTAACATTTCAACACTAAAAAGGATTCATATTCTTGTAAAATAATCATTCTTGTCATGATAATACTCTTCTTTCAACAAATAATCATTTAGAAAACACTTCTCTTCCTCCATATGAGTTGGAAAAGCGTTATGGGCTTGGATTTAAAATTGTATTTTTAAAATTGTATATATTGAAAACATGAAACAAGGAATTAAGTATAACGTGAAGCCTACACTATACCTTGCTGAAATAGGTTTAGGTTTCCAATATTCTCCTTTGCCTACATCTCACCCTCCATCATCTACTGTATTTATAACCTCATGTGGTAAGCAAGAAAACTTTTCTTTACAAGAGAAAGGATTGTCTCCTACTCCTTATCCTCTATCCAAGAAAGAGAATATTTTATCGAGGATTCTCAAATCCCTTGTGACTTTAAACATGTATGCACCTCCTGAGGTATGGTTAGCAATTTTTCTCTTGTGACATTAAATGGTCCCCTGTGATGTTAAAATTTTATGTGCTCCCTAAGGCATAATTTGCAAAATATTCCATAGATCTAGCATAATAGAGCTTGCTAGTCTATGAACTTGAGCAAGCTTTACATGGCCACCTAACATAACATAACTTGCTTGCTAGTGGATCCATGCATTTCATGAATAAAATAGCATAACATAGCTTGTTAGCCTTGTGAAACCCTACACATTACATGGACACCTAGCATAACACAACTTGCTAGCTAGTGGATCTATGTAGCTCATAAGTGATCTAGCATAATACAAATTTATAGCCTTATGAGAGCACCATCATGTCTAACATCATACTCAATGAATGATGTTTGGTATTTGAGACAACTTTTCAGACTAAGGTCTATTTACCTTACTGACTCAAATCCTTTTTAGTGTACTAACCTTGTGCTTATGTCTTATTCTTTATTATGTTTTAATTATTGTTTGTGTTGTGTTTGATATATGTCTACCTTGCATATTTTATGTGTTTTATTCATGTATTGTCTCGTGTTTTCTTTTTGTCTTCATACTATATGCTTTGTGTTTGATTATCATGTATCTTTTTCTACATTGCACCTTACAAGTGTGTGTTTCTTTGTCTTTACATTTTTGTTCCATAGGATCTCGAGTTCGGGGGCTAGCACATCCCCTAATTTTAGTGCCATCTTATTTCTCCAATGTTTTGGTAAAAGAATTGAAGAGGTTGACAAAATATTTGAAGGCAAACAAAGGAAGATAAAAGAAATAAAAATCACAATACCTTCACCTAGAATCTTTGCTTCTCTCCTTGATGAGCGGAAATGGAGTGCACCTTTATTCCATTTGATTTTCTCTTTGATGTTTGATATGTGGGTTGCTCAATGCTCTAGCATAACCTTGATATTCTTTGATAGTGACGAATAAGATTGATTCAATAGATATTTTGATACAATGTAGGTATGATAGCTCAAGATATCATGAAAAGTGAAGGATGAGAGCCTCTAGACATAGAATCTTGAGAGGAAAAATAAATGGCTAGAAATGATTGATGATGGATGGCTAACATTGAAGAAGGATTAGGGTTTGGATCAAGGATGCAATCATATGATATGTGTCACATGACATGGATAGGATCTAGGTTTAAGATTGAGATAAGGACAAAAATATTTATGGCAACATGGCTAGGATTAAGAAGTTAAATTAAATGAGTGGATAAGATGAAAGGATAATTTGACTTTTGGACCTAGGTGTCTAGGTTCAATGAATCTAGGAAAGGAGTTAGTTAGACATATGAAAGGGACAATTGTCACATGAGGACAAATTTAAATTATGATCCATGTGAATAAGATGAAGGGACATGATTAGATGGACAAGGATTGAGGATAAATGACAATTAATTAAATAAATATATTTATTAATTAATGGGATCATGATGAATGGATATTAATTAAATAAATTGTAAATATTTATTTAATTAAAGGATTATGATAAAGATGGGAAATGATGAGAACAATTAAATAAATAATAAATATTTTTTAATTAATGGCTAAGGATGGGATAAAATTAGGCGTGGTTGGGTAAGGTCATATTTTAGGTGTCTAATTTTCCCCCTCTTTGATATGATGTCATGAAGTGGCATTGTATCAAAGAATTTTAAAACTTAGTGGATGAGAGAGGATAAGGATAAAAAATAGATGCCACAGTCAATAGGGGGATGAAAAAGGATTAAGAAGGAAAGATTAATGATTAGGTGATGGGTGTTAGAACACATAAATATACTAAGAAGGGGGTGAATCAGTATATCTATAAATGAATTCAATTTAAAGCTTAACAATTAAAACTTGTAACCTAATAGATCATTCAAAACAAGAGCACACAATCACAACACCATATTTACATGGAAAATCCAACAAGGGAAAAACCATGGTGAGAAAGCTTCATGGAGCTACTATCCAAATCTAGCCTCACAAAATGAAATAATAGTTACAACAAGTCTTAAGGTCTTTAACCTAAGGAATTTTACAAATCCCTATTGAACACTTACAAAATGAGGTTGCAACCTCAAAATACAACACTTTCATGAATTAGACAAGAAACTTCCTCTGCAACACCTCAGCTGCCTCTAGCTTACTACCTTCAACACTTACACTCCTCTGATTTTGGCTCACTACCTCCAACATACACACTTTCACTTCTACCTTCGACTCACTACATCCAACACTCACACACTTTGGTCAACTCACTGCCTTTTGCACTTCACTTAATACTCTTCTACTTTTAACTCATTGCCTCTAGCATACATCAAATACTTCTTTGTAAATTCACACATATTCCTATACCTCCAATGCACTAATTTTTGATAATTTTCATTAATCACACATTTGATCTTTCTATTTATAACTTCTTCCAGTATCAAAATGTTTCTCCTTATATGGCACTCATGCAAAATTGGATCAAAAAGATATTGTATAAGGTTTCCTCATGCTCAAAAAGGAGTTTCTCTCTTTTATTATGCACCCCTTTTTCATGGGTTTGATGTAATTTATTTTATTTTATATATTATTTTTGTTTATGGGAGTACTACACAAGACCACAATTTATTGATAATGAGAATTACTAAAAAAAATATGTAAACTAGACATTGGAGTTAATGATCCAATTCTAGGAAATCATGGAAATTATTTATTTTTAGTGAAATTCATGTGATATAGAATAATGTCACTCAATAAAATCATAGAAAAAATGATATAAATTATTATTTTTTATTACAATTTCAATGTACATTGAAAATATCACAACCCATTAGTTTACATCAACTTAAATTATTGACTATTTGTTCTCTATAATTGACACAAATTAAAAAATATTATTTGAGCATCTCACTAAGGCCAAAATGTGGGACACACTATTATGTGATCACAACTATATTTTTTATTTGGTAGTGCTATTAATTAGATGAGTAAGATGTAGATCACAATTGAGTTGTCCACTATCAAAGTAGAGTACTAAAGTAGAGTATATGGCTTCTACACATACCTGTAGATAGGTATTTTACTTGCATAGATTTTGTTTGGGATTTGGTTTTAATTCTAGGGTGATATAGATACAATATTTGTTTGACTAGGAACTCTATGCACTATTTTTATATGAATAATATTGATGTTAATTATCACTTTGTTTATGATATCATAGAGAGTGGTAAGGTCATGATAAAAAAGTTGAAACTTGGGATAACTTTGTAAATTCACCTAAAAAATATATGAACATGGATAATTTTTCTTGGTGTAAAGAGATAATAGGCTTTGCATAATGCACCCAATTCATTTTATGCTTCCTATTTATGTCATTGTAAAGTATAAATCAAGTGGGATAATGTTAGGATTAAGACTATAACAACCTTAAAAATCATACGCACTTCATAAAACTCTAACACCTTGGGAATGGATACATGGATTCCTAGGGGTGATTGTATTGATTATTTATTATTATTTTCTCCCAACTAACTTGTATATTAGTTGTAATGGTATTAATAGAGGAGGGTACCTATGGTACTAGTAGTTACAAACTAATTTAATCTCATTTACACCACTTTCTTGATCCTATGTTCTAGGAGAGAGAGTGAAACATTTATATATGTTTGCATAGGGTCCACATTAGTTGACCACTTTATTGTGGAGTGCCATACTTGGTAATTTGTACCCAAACTTCACATGGTCCAAATATGTTGATAGATACAATTATTTTTTATTAAAGCACTAAATATTTCAAATGGGGGTTTTGACAATCCATTTATGATTTTACCCCTTTAATTATTTATAAGTTAGATTCATTGAATATATTTTCATGTGTCTTTTAAAAATTGAGCATTATTATGCTAGTAAAATGTTGCTAGATTGAAGAGACATAATTGAATGTATTTATGTAACATATTATTCGATTTATACATGTTTATCATCTCTTTGGTGGAAGATATTTCCCAAAATGATTTTTCCATGTACATTAAATGTTATGATTTTTATTTTATGTGTTTGTAAATTTCTAATATTCTATTTAAACATACTCACATTAATATTATGATACTTTAATCGATAAATTTTATATGTTTATAAAAAATGAGGAAGTTTTTACGATAATAGTTTACCTTATTTTAAGCACATGCCCCTATCCTATAAAATAATTGTCCAACTATATATGTACTTTAAATTTATGTATATAATTTTACGCATACAAGAACCTTCTCTAGATTTATACTACATGAATATTAATAGGTCTTGAAATTGAAGGTAATACCTAACAATAGGTCACCTTAAGCCAATTTTAGTAGAAAAAGATCCAACCAACCTATAAAATAAGGTTATATATATATATATATGTATATATATGCACATGGGATCATAGTAGGCATCAAGCATAGATGGAGTTTACCTAGGCAACATCAATGGACTACCTAGGTAAACTCCATCGACACTTGATACCTATTATGATCCCATGTGTGTGTGTGTATAGTCAAGACATCTCACTTCCATTGTATCTTCAAGCTATTATTTGAATAATCTATACTATAGCAAAGTTAGTAGTCAATTTTATTAGATAAAGATCCAACAAACATCAACCTCATCAAAATGATATATATTTACATATAGTCCATTAATGTTGCTTGAGTAAAATCTATCTACACTTGATACCTATTTGAATACACTATGTCTAATCACTACTTTTCACTTTCATTGTGTCTTGAAATAATTGTTTTAATTATATATTTTCTTAGCAAAGTTACCACTCTTCAATTAAGAAGTAAAATTGAACAAGGTCATCACATAGTTATTTAAATCAACTCACATCACTAGTTTGTATTTAGAAAATGTGTTATTATTAATATAACTAATAATTCAAGTAAGAAAAATAATCTTCAATACTTCCTCAAAAAATGATACTCTATTGGTGATTTAAATTGAACTACAATAATTATAGATAATGTAATATAAACTTTAGTATTGGGGGATGAGATTGTTTAAGATTAACAATGAAAGATTTATGATCAATCTATAGGCAATTATGGGTTAGATAAGAAGAGGAGGAAATCTTTTTTTTTTATTTATAGGACCAAGGAGGGTGTTCCTAGAGGTATTTCATATAATAGTTAAAGAGAAATAAATACATTATTCCATTCAAATAGCGTACACTCTATGTATAAGAGTTCATCCCAAATATTTGTCTCTAGATAATCCTTATACTAGCTCACTAGTATTATAGACCTAAAAACCTCTCTGTGAAGTATATTGTAACAAGTTAAGTATACAACTAATGACTTAAATTAAATTTATACCCAAAATATGATATCATTCATAGAATTTACTTTATACACAACCCTTGAAAATATAGGAATAAAAATCCTATAGATACTTTTGATCAACAACCATAGGCTCTCATAAGATATTATAGAGTTTGAGACTATTAGATTATACAAATCTATAGGAAAATATTAAAATAATCTCATTAAAATGAATACATTTTGAAGGGTGGAAGGATCAAATACTCATTGGTACCTTAAATAATTTGTGGTATTATAAATTTTTAAAATATAATGCAAAAATATATGTAAGTTTGAGCCTATTAGCAATATATGAATCAATATTGAACAAAGAAATAGCGATAAATCCCATTATTCTAGCTACACTTTCATTTAAATTTTCCTTGAAATATACTATAAATTTTACATTATTAAGAAAACTTTAGAAATCTATAGTTGATTAGAGATACTACATATTCTATAGTGAAAAGAATTCATGAATATTTTGAGAAATTTTTACAACTGATCTAAAAATAACTAATCTAATTACAATAATATACTAGCAAATGTTTCCCCAGAGATATATCCCTATCCTTTAAAATATTTAGTAAACTATGGAGAAATTTATATCATGGAGATTATTTTTAGCATGTAAGAACCTTTTATATATTCACAATACATGAAAAATATAAGATAAATCTTGAGGTAAAAGATTATACCCTAGAACATACTAGAGTAGATGGCACAATAAGTTGATTTTAGTTGAAAAAGATCAATCTAGCCTTAAATTCATCAAATAAGTTGTACATAGTCCAATACTATTTCTCTTCACTCCATATGTACTTGCCCCATGTTCTAATCCACTACACCTATCACCATATCCCACTTTCATTGTTTCTTCAATAGATTTTTCATAACTTTATTTAAGAGTGAATTATATACATACAAAGGGTACACTTATCAACTTAAGTGAGATAATTTTTTCACCTATACTCCTTGATCATATTATACTCATACAAAAATAACCAAAAACACATTTCTAGTCTAAATTACCCCCTTGATATCTACTTGGAAAACATTTTCATGCTTGCAAGTTATTGTGCGTAGTAATCAAATCCCATTTCCCTTTGGTGTCATATGAATACCTATTGAAAAAATCCACACCTAAAAGATTCATATCTTGAAACCAATTTCAAGCAATGATATAGGCCCTATTTTGTTACATTAATCCATTAGCTACTTCCTTTAATCAAGAACATAGTGCTAAAATTTAGATTTGTGTCTATAAATATTTATTACAAGAAACATCATGGAGAACTTTATCGTTATGGAAATCAATGACTTCACATTATTGAATTCACCTATACCTCAAAGGTTAATTAGTGAAATCCTATTTGTGTCAATCATTAGTGAGAAACCCCATGCGTGCCTATACTAGATTTATATCTTTTAAATCTAGCCGAAGATAAATTAGTTGTGTTAATTGGAAAAAAAGAAATTATTGAGGGATCAAAACTAAAACTAAAGTTTCTCATGAATTATTTTATCCATTTTTTGATTCCAATAATAAATGTACATGTCACTTTATTAAAATTGTTGCAACTTTCAAATGTATAGTTAAGCTTTGCTAGAAATACTAGGTGAAACCATCAAATAGGCCACCTATGATCACATGACATTCCTTCTTTTTCTAATATAGAAGTGGACCCTTTAGAACTTCTAAACATCAATATTTTGACCAATAAGAGTCATTTAAGTGATATCAAGTATTTGTTTCATTTCTTTTGAACCATCACTTCTATAGTCAAGGGAAAATATGGGAAGCATATATGAGGGCCCCTAACCTATTGTAATTTTTATTCTCCTAATAATAATAAACCACATCTCTCACTATCAAAATCACTATGAATACATGAAATATTTATTAGTATCTGCCAATTGGACCAATGTGACCCACCATATTTGTCTCTAATGGCATACAGTCACATTTATTAACTCTTCATAGTATAGATCCATTTGAGTCCACCATTTATTCACTCTTTGACCAATGAGTTCATGAAAATTAGGCTAAGTATGCATTGAAAGATACCCCTTTCCCTTTATTACTACCATCAAGTTTCCTCAATTGTTATAGATTGGGTGGTTTGGGTTGATCATTGAAAATCAATAGTTAGGGTTTACATGCCATGGAAAAAGATGCAAGCCTTTTCCTTTAGAATTTTTTATATGGTTGAATAAAAAATAGTTATTATATCTCTTTTAAATTGTATTTGTAAAGTAATCCATCAAGTAATATAGAGTCCACAAAACACATATTACTATTAGGAAAAGGGTGTTGTGTAGCATTGTAAATTACACTCCAAGATGGTGAAAAAATCATTTCATGCTCTATTTGGTGCTCAATTTAGTATCCACTCCCATATTATCCTTTAGGACCATTTTATAGCCTTTTCCTTACCTCCACCTTAAGAGAATGTGTTGATGCTACCCTAAATCCTTATTAATGACCCTATACCATTAAAACTCCACCTAATGCTTGAATTTGGGTAAGGTCCTAAGTCAAGGGACCCAAAACTTATGATTATCACTTTGATGAATGTGAAGAATGTGGACATGAGCACTTAGAACCTAGGACCCACCATTTCACTTAAAAAACATAGACATGTGTGACGGTTGGTCTTTGTCTTGTGCGACGTGACCTCAATTTTGATATCTACATGTGAAAACATTTATAAAATTCAAATTTAAACATGTTAGCATATACCTAAGGTTGTTCCCATGTTTCCCTATTTAAACATGAAATTTTATCACATAAACATAATGAATCATGCACACTATGATGAATCTTTGACAAAATCAATACTTAGATTTATAGAATTGTGAACAATATTTTGTGTTATTTATGATGATTAAAGTTTCAAGAAGTTTGTAGAAAATTTGGAGTCAAAGGTTCATTATTTTTCTTTTTACTTCTTCAACATGATTGGACATGATTTCAATTGGTTCTCATCTTTAGATCTTTGATCACCTCACTGTCCTAAGTGAGGTAACTTGATGTGTTTCATTTCACTTGAACATAACCTTTCTATTGGTTAGATCTTACACCTTGTTTGGGTTAGGTATAAATCCACTCTAACACACTTGAGTAGGACTTTCATTTATTCTTTTTCTGGTCACTGCTCACCATAATCTTAGACACACTTAATATTAAGATATCACATTGTTATCTTTATCAAATTGTCTATTTGTGGAGGTAGGTGTAATGTCGTAAATTGCATCCTATACAATTTAAAATTCCATGTGCCTCCCCTTTAGATAAATTAAAGACAATAATACCATGTTCCTATTATTCAACTTTAATTTAATGTTTAACCTATTCGTTTCCTATCATAAAGGAAAATTTATATCCCAAATGAACGCATGCCAAGTAGACATCTATGCATGCACAAAATTCTCAAATAGATTCTCAACTAGAATAGCCATTGGGACATTATATTTCTCACCTACTAGTGAATGTAACACCTTTGATATCTCACAAGCATGCTAGAATGACTCTTGCATGCATATAACTCCCTAAAACACTTAATTTTGATATATTTCTCGATCAATTTCTCTATCTATCAATCTTCTTTATGCTCTCTATCATACTTTTCTCTCTTGATCTCTCATTATCACCATGAAGCTCTACAAAAATTCTCTCTCACAAGTTTATCATGTTTATAAAATAAAGAGTAGAGTCACAAGCTATTGGTAAAACTCTCTCTTTTCATTTTATCTTACATGATCTTGTCTACATAATATCATCTTTATTTTTTCTGATTATATTAGTGATATGGGTTTGACTAAGGCAAGCCCCTAAACAACCCCAAAAATTTTCCTTGGTCTTATGTGTGTAGGTGTTGAAGATATTTCTTTGCTGGAGGCTTCATATCTCAGTTCCTTGTGAGTGTTTCTTCATTTACTCTCATTTTAATATCCATATTTTATTTAGTTTATATTACTTTAGTTGTTATTCTTTGTCATTTTCCCACACTTTAAGAGTTCCTAGTAATAAAAACTATAGTAGTCACCTTGCTATTTTTTGATAAATTCTTAGTTTTTGGTCCATATGAGACACCAACATGCCATGGGGACGTCTGTGTATTGTGCTATTGTCCTTGGCCGAGAGCACATTAGTTTTTCCAAAAGTCCTTTGTGACCTTCTCTTTCAGTTTTTGGAACTCTCACCTTTTAATTCTATGTAGAACATAAACATGCACCCTTCATCATTTTATCTTATCACCTGAGTTGCATCCTTTGAGGTATTTGAGGGCTATTTTCTCCTTGAGATTTCATTTTCTTGAGAGTGTAAAATACCTTCCTCTAAATTTTGGTGAACCCAACATGAATTCACCTTCTTCCAAAATTTTGGCCATTTTAAAATCCTAAAACTCTTTATCTCCTTTTAAGTCCTCTTGTTTCTTGGAGTTGCAAAGGTTGTGCATTGTAAGTACTCCTCTATGATATTTACAACCCAATATACTACCTCAAAACACATAGTAAGAAGTAGATTGAGGCCTACCATACCCCAGATAGGTATAGTCCCACTAGACCTGGTCCAATGTTTTCTGGAAACCTCAATCCTTTTGGCTCTTAGCCAATGTTTAGTGGTCATTACCCTTCAAATTCTCATCCAGGTTCTTCCTCTTTTGAATATTATGAAGCTGATCTTAGGGTCCCATTTGAGAAGGTTCAATCTTTGGATGGGAGGCTGAAAGGATTTGAATATTTTTGAATTGTGGTAACACATACACTCAAGTTGCTCTTGTTGTAAGTAGTTTGAGGAACTTATAAACTTATCTCAGACCACAAGGGACTTGAGTTTCTTTGTGCACTATCTAACATATTCGAGACCCATGTACCTTCATACACGTTGGTCTTGAGTTAACACCAAGATACCCAATCAGATATCATTGGTATTTAGTTGAATCTTTCGATGCCCAAGGTATTTGTGCATATGTTGGACACTAATCCTTCTATACCTTCCATGACTTTTTTTGATGATACAAAAATTATGTTTATTCCCCTTGTTAATCTTGTAATCAATGTATCTTGTACTCCTTTAGGGTACAACATTCTACTAATCCACCTCTAGACCATCTAATCCCATTTTAAATGCCCTATTGCAAAATATGGGTCAAATGCAGTCTTGTTAGCTAGTTTAGGAAATGCCCCTCTCATATACTTTACAACCTTACTACCATTGAAGTCCTTTGGATCTAAACATTCTAAATTTCCCTATCCTTCAAGGATTGGAGGTTCCAAAATTTGATAAATGCAATGGCATAGGTTATCCATAAACTCACATATCGTCATTCACTACTATGTGTAGCGATTTACTCTATCAAGATGAGTTTCTAGCTAAACTATTTCCATGGTTCTCTAAGGACAATATGTTGGAATGGTTTTTCTCCCTTCTTGACAACTCTATTTTCAATTTTGAGAAATTAAGAAACTAGTTATTGCAATATTTCTAGGCTAATATTGGGCCAAAGGTCACGTTCACTGATCTCATCCACTATAAGTAGGGAACTCATGAGAAAGTGACTTATTTTATTGATTGTTATTAATCTTTATGTGCTTAGATCCCCTATGCCCTACACATTTTTGATGTTCAATGTGTATTCATGTGGAATTTATAGCCATCACCAAGGGAAAATTTCTAATGAAATATCCATCCTTTTCTCATCTATGCACTATACTTAAAGATTATTAGTAGATGGTAATATAGTATGGGTGTTCTTCCTTGTATTCCTATCTCAATAATCAAACAATAGTGTCTATTCCAGAAGAGTCTAAAAAGAATAAAGTAGTAGTGAATGTTGCCTCCATCCCTACTGAAAAGAACACTGCAAGATGTAATAGATGTTTTACAAAATTGTCATAATCTTATGCTAGTGTTCTTCAAAAAATTTAAGAGATAGTTTAATTACCCTTCTAGAAATTAGATCGCTTCTTGATGATAAGACATACCCTAGTTGGTATGATGCATAGAATTTTTGTCAGTATCACTAGGTACTAGGTCATGACACTGAACATTGTGTGCATCTATGACATATAATCCTAGACCACATAGATAGCGGTGCCATCTAGCTTGGTGATAGGAAGAAAAACTTGAACAAATTTGTGGCTAAAGCTAATAGTCAGCTATAGATTTACATAGATCCATTTCCATCAAATTTTGCTAATTTAATTGTAGTTTCTTCTACATCTTTTGAATTTGGTCATTATGAGAATGTGAACATGGTCTCATTTACTCCTATTCCTTCAATGAGTTGTAGGGATAAGGTTCTCGACATACATTTCACACCAAATTCCTTCCCCCTTAATAGGGAGTACTCTCCTCTTTACATCCCTACTCAGGTCAATGGTAACATCATAGCTAGTGTTATGGTTGACTTTACTAGTTGGGTTAATTTTATTATAGATGAGAGACTATTTACTAATAGTTTGTATAAGGATAAATATGAGGATTCAAAGTCTATGATTTGTACTCAAATGGATTTTTTGTACCACCTATCGTTTCTATTTCTTTGACAATCTTGGCTGAACCTAAGTCTATTGATGTTCCATTTGTTGTGGTTCCCAAATATGACCTATTTAGAGTGAGAAAAGGAATTCCATGGCTATTTTTCATGAATGTGGTCATCTCAGTAGTCCACAAGTGTTTGAAGCTCCCTCACGATGACACAATATACACTATTCATGACACTGGGTACAAACCATTGGTGTCACGTGGGGGATTTTTGCTGGATCATTTTTGGCCTACTTTGGTTGGACCTTTACCAAACCATGGAGACTTGTTCTAAAGGTCTTATTTTAGGTATAAGATTGAATTTTTGGCCCCTAATGTTGCTTTTCATCCTTCATCTCAAGTTATTTCTATGAAGATATCTATACATGCAGAACAACATGCTTTGGTTTTTGTGCCTTCTTCCTTGAGGGATACAAATAAGCACACTCCTATGCATAAACCTTCTTCTAATGTGGTTTCAAAACTGAGAGTGGTGTCCTCTATTACTTCTATTGTACCTAGCATAGGAAAAGGAAAGGTGTCCACATTGGTGAAATCTAAGCCTTAGGTTTTCCAGCTCCTAGTTTTTCCTATGATCCCTCACCCTACCTTGTATGGTAAGGGGAAGCATGCAATCAAAGCTATTTATTCTCATGTTGTTCCTTTGTCTTGGCCCTTGAGGATTCCTCCCATAGCTCCACTTGCTACCAAAGAAGAGAAAGGAATGAAGCCCATGATCAAGACTTAGATCTCTATTTTTTGCCACCTCCTATTCCCCTTAAGGAGCCTATGCTTTCATTGGTAATGGCCATAAATATTACTCCTCAAGTGGAAGAGACCCAAAAGTCTTCCCAGGCTTCTATTCCTAGTATTCATAACTGTTGGATCCAAATTATGCATGAGCACAAGTTTCATCGATGGGAATTAGCCCGGGAACATGGTACCCTACAGAAGACCGAGGGTGAGCCTTTAATCTCCATTTCTACTTCTATCTTTGATTCTATTGGTTCTATTTCTATTCCTATTTTTGCTTTTATCGCTTCAATTTTACTTCTAGCTTTCTCAATGGATCTTGATGAACCTTACCCTAAGTGGGTGCAACTGTTCATCGCTCCATCTTCAAAGCCTCCTTTGATCACTTGTTTACCTGATCTTCCTCATTTTTTGAGCCCATAAATATACTTCACATGAAGGTCATATATATTGCGGCTCCTTTTTCTTCTTTTTCTTTTGACATGAACGTTCCACATCCTCCTCTTAAGCATACATTAGAGCATGAATCATTTCAAAGGATGATCAAAAAAGGTCTTCTTCATCTTCTTCACATTATCCTAGTTTAGTTTATTTCATTCTTGTGATGGAGGAGACTCCTTCTTCCCTAGAGTTTGTCACTTCATCTCTTCTAGAGGTGGCAATGATACCTCGATTTATCAACCTCCTTTTCAGTCACTACACTCCACTCTAAAGAAGTGCATGTTTGACTCATTGGAGAATATTTTGACTTTTTCATCCATCTTTTCTAGGTCATTGACATTAGCCTCACAGGAGATCCTCGATGAGGACATATAGGTTGTCACTTACTTGTCTCTTGTTGTAGGTGAGTCACCCAACACCACTCTCACTGTCCTCTCTCTGCAAGCTCATCCTCCCTCCCCTTCTGATGATCTATATTGGGAGAAGGATTACTTGTTAGAGGTTCTTGAATAGATTATTACCTCTTCTTATCTTTAGATTAGATTTCTTTGTTTGTTTGTGTTCCCCCATACTTGTTTTTTTATGTTCCTTCTCTCCCTTGGAGGACTCTCAATATCCTTGTAGGTACTTGGATACATGAGAGAAAATCTATCATAAATTATTCTATATGTTTCATCATTCTTCTATTTTTCATAAACTAATTTTCTTTTTACATTGGTGATGATGCAAAGCGTCAAGGTATTTAGGCCTCTTCCATGTTGACCCATATTTTTATTTGTCTTCATGTGCCCTTCTTCACGTTCCACTTTATTTGGGTAGTGATGATAGTTCATATAATTTACACTATATATATTTATGATCAATTCTAATCCCAAATACTTAGATCCCCCTATGCTTTCAATCTTTTTATCTCTGATTTTTATTGATGTTGTGGATTCTATGTGTTATCCCTTGAGTGATAACATTCCATGGATACATATCGCTATGTATGACAAAATACAATATCTCTCTCTATGTCTGCTTCTCCTTAGAATGACTTGTGCTCCTTTGTGTAGCACATATCATTCTAAGGGGGCTATCATATCAAGTTATTCTATATTTTTTAGAAATGTCTTAATATGTTGTAAAAATATTGATGTCTTATGATCTCATCATCTAGCTTGGGGGAAACCTAACTAGAATTTTCTTTTATATTGATCTTGTCATCTAGCTTGGGGGAAACCTAACTAGAATTGTCTTTTTTGTGACTGTCTTGCAATAAAATTTACAACATCCATAGGCCTATCAACTTGTTGTATGGTCTCTAGCATAACATAACTTGCTAGCCATACTTATCAACGTTGTCTTTATATTTGATCAAATTTATCATGTATATTTTTTAATTTTTCTCCTAACTTGTTTTTATATAGATAACATGTTTGTGGTGAATTTGTAGTCAGCTTTGTAGGATAGAAGACCTATTTCCTCTTCGCATCCTAGCTCAAATTTACAATTGTATATATAGGATTGAAGACTTGCATCCTCTTCATTCTGGGTATATTCTCTTCAACCTCTTTCTCTCTCTCTACTTTAGCTCACATCTTCTAGAATACATATGCTCACTAAAGTGGAGGAAAATGTAATGTCGTAAATTGCATCCTATGTAATTTCACATTCCATGAGTCTTCCCTTTAAATAAATTAAAGGCTAATATTTTATTCCTATTTTCCAATTTTAATTTAATTTCTAACTTGTTCATTTCCTATCATTAAGGCGTATTTATATCTTGAACAAACATAAGTTGTGCAAACATCTACACGCCATGCACGAACGTCTTGAATAGATTCCTCACTATAGTATCTATAGACATTGAAAAGATGTCCTGAATGATATCATACACTTGAATCAGGTATACTAACATCATTTCCTCTTGAAACCCATCCTCTTTTCACTTAATTAATTAATTAGCCTAGCTATTTAATTAATTGCATTATTTTCATCTATTCACCTAGTTCATTTAATCAGGTTAATTCCCCCTTTTGTGCTAACATTTCATCACATTAAATTAAATAAATCAAACTATTTAATTTAATTCCCTAAGTCGCTGGTATTGGCATGGTGTGATGGTTTATTGGTGGCATTGTTGTTCTTGCCACCAAGGTTAAAACCTCGTTAGGGTGGTTTTGTTGAATGGTTGTTTCCGGTTCATAGATCTGGCCAAAAGCATTTACCCCTTGAATAAAAATAAAATAAAATTCCCTAAGTCTTCTTATTTAATTAAATAACCCTAAGATATTTAATTAAATTTCATTTTACCTTTCCCCCATTCATTAAATCATTTAATTTAATGAATATCACTTTATTCTTCTAAATCCCCTAATTGCATGATTAAACCTTGTTTAATTAGCAATTATCTAATTAACCCAATTCCTCCCACTTGCAAAGGAATATTCCAAAAGAATATTAATCCTTTGCACAATTAAATTTAGTTTTAATTAACTAAATAACCTCTTTTCCTCACCCACAAGAATATTCCAAAGAATATTTTCTCTCTAATCATTTGAAAAAGGGAATATTCTCACTTGGATTCTTGAGAAAGCTAAAATTGAAACCTCTTGAACAAGTTAACTTTTGACCTTTTAAATAGGTCAAAAGTGTGTTTGTTTGGAAGGAATTAGAACCATTGATTAAATTACATCTTACATTATCACATGTTGATGAGAATCCATGATCCATGCCTCCCATTTCCTCCATGCTTGACTATTGATTAGCTTTTTCAATCTCAACCCTCCATTTCTCATTTTCTTTCCTATAAATAGAACACTATTTGGAGACTGTAAATGGATCCATCATCCATCTTTCAATTTGAAAACTTATGTTGTTGGAATCACTCACACTCACACTCATCTTTGTTCACATTTAGCATATTTTAGCTCATTTTTAGCTGCATATTAGCTTTAAGCTTCCATTAATGGCTTCCATGCATCCATTTAGCTTGTTTATAGATTAGGGTTTGATTTTTTTTGGTTTAAATCTCATTTAGATTACCTTATAAATTGCATATTAAGATCATTTTAGCATAAAATCATATTAATTTAACTTGCATCATGTTCAATTTAGCATAAATCATGTTTTCATCCACATATCACAACAGTTTCATCGATTCTCTTCAATAGAACCGATTGGAATAGGCTCACTGATCACGAGATTGGGAAATGGTCGTTGTTCCACATCAACAAGATAAAAGTTCCAAAACGGGATAAGTTTCTAATGGGTTAGAGTAGACATTTAAATGCTTTCACAATTTAGAATGCTTCATTTCAATATATGTTTAGTTTATATTTCATTTGAATGATTTTGTTTAAGATTGAGTTTTAGTGGCTACGTTATGCTTCGATTCTTCATGAGTCAAGCATAATCAGCCCATACTAGTAACCTCGGTCTTACATTCTAGCACTAGAAGGAGGGAAAAGCATCAATTTAATCAATTTCTATCTCAAATTTTGTTCATTTTGGCTTTTGCAGAAAAGAGCGACGCCCAACTCAATTTCAGCAATGCCTTTGCAAGGCATTGCCATACAATGATGCTATCATCATTTTAAAAAATGATTCCTATTAAATGCACAAATTCTAATTAAATAAATGAAAACACTAATACTTTATCGAGGTATCAAAGATTTACAAACTGTGATGCCCGACCAAATAGAGACGTTATCATGCTCTCTAGTTTTTCTGTAGAGTGACACCCTTATTCACCAGAGTGACGTTATCATATACAATGATGCCCAAATTTGGTAAGAAGTTTAACGATCATTTTTTATCACATTTTTTAATTTTTTTGATTCTTTAGGGTACTAACATACCTCTAACATTGTTTTAGTTTTTATACTAACATGGTTTTGTAGGTTGGATGACACGAAGTTAAAGTGAGGAAGAATTTTCTTATCAATATTTTATGATTGTAAGAAGCGTTGACGCTTTAGGGAAATTATAACCCAATTTCTTATTCTTTTAACTTTATGTTCTAGGACCTCACTAAATTTCATTTGGTTTTAAAACGAACGCTCAAACGGGACTAAAATTGAACCTTCATCTCATCATTGTCTTTTGGGTTTAAAATTGAACAAGGCAACTTAACATTTCGTTTGGTGCATAAAATGAATTCATCTCAGCTTTAGTCCATAAAATGAATCAGTGCCTACTTTGATGTGACACAATTGTAGTGCATATCCAATCCCCTTGCGCTTCATGCGATCTTTGGTGAAGAGAAACACTCCAAGTGTACTTCGTTGTTTGTGTGCACTTATAGTATGTATCCAATCCCTTGCGCTTCGAGCGATCTTGGGTGAAGAGAAATAATTATGTACACTTATGCTTTGTGTCACCCTTAAGAGAGGAAATACTATGAGACACACCCCGCAATGAGAAACTCATAGGCAAGTACTTGCAAGCACGTTTACCGGCAGGCTATATTAAAGGTTGGGAAATCGTGATAAAGTACCTTCTATCTTGGACTGTATAATGTACTACACCTAGCACCATGCCTTAAGTGGAATAGGAATGGTAGTAAGAGCCTTAAGTGGCAAAGAGAGCATGCATATGGCCGGGTGTTCTTAGTTTGTTACTAAGAGCCAAACTTTTTAGTTACCAAAAATCCTTAATGCTTGTTGGTGCAAGAACGGTCGTTCTGAAGCCACCCCACATTTGTACTATTCATTGTTGAAACATAAAAACCCTTAGGATCTTAGGATCTTTGGGATTTTGAGATTTGGTGGTCCCGAGAAGTGTGTGTTGTGGAGGGGATCTAGTGTTGCCAAATCTCTAATTGTTTGCAATGTCTTAGTGTTTGGAGAAATCCAAGTGGGGACTCAACAAGTATTTCCATTTCAACCTAGGATTGTAAATGATTGTGAGTCAGCTTAATACATTGCTTAGTTCCAAAAAATGTTACAAAACAAGCATTCACTATCTTCCTCAAAATTTCAAACACTTTGGCTTAAATATGGATACCTCTTGAATTAGCCTTGATATTACTACATGTCCTAAGGATTTCTATCCTTAGAGATTTCTAAATATCTTGACTTATATCTCAATCCATATTTTTCAAAGATAACATAGGAAATTATGGCTTCAACCTCATGATTTTCACAAAATGGGCATTGTGAAGGCTATGATGTTTTTCACATAAACATTTAGTTTGAAATCATAGTCAAGACAAGTGTTTATGGTAAAATCAATTTACTTAAGTAAGATAAAATTGACACAATTGAACCTCACATTACTATTTGGAGACAAATTTCTCCTATTGAACAACTCGATCTTGAAGGTGCTATCATTCAACCAAAATTTTAACTCATTAGTGGAGAACAAACTGATATCATTAGTATTTTGAGAAGATTCACTTTTGAAACAAAAGAAACACCTACCCAGTGGAGAAACGCCACAAAAATCTTAGATGAGGAAGAGGAACAAGCTAATATTGAGGTTGGAAGGTCCATATTACCACCACTTGTGTGGCAATAAACATCCTCTTTTCTTCCATAGACTTAGACTTTTCTAAATGATATCACACAAAATTAGAATCCCCAGAAGAAGGTCTATAGGTTGTAATTTCAAACTTAGGCATATTAGTTCAAAGGAAATCAAAAACAACATTTTAACACTCTACCTCAACAAAAACAAGTTGTTAGTAAACTTTTATGAACGCGCATTGAGGAAACATCCACACATGTACATGTTCTTTATGAGTAAAAACCCAGGTATTTTTCATGATAATAAACCTATTAAAACCTTGGTCCTATTCATGGTTTTGAACTCCTCTAAATGATCTATCACACAATCAAAATCCATAGGGGAAGATCTACAAGTCTCCATTACGGACGTAGGTATCACAATTCCAATTTTGGTAGGAAGTTGGCCTTAATACTTTATCACAATTGTAACCTCTTGTTAAGAAACTATTATGCTCTATCTAGGAGGTACCAACGAGATTTACATACCCACACCTATGTTGAAATGGGATGCCATTTAATTGCAAATCCTAAACATTAATTATTTCATGTATCTCCTAAGTTCTTGGAATGTGTTCAAAACACTAAGATTAGGATGAGATTAATTATTTGGATGAAATAAATCATGAAATTGACATTTGTAGTTATTCCTAAATAATAGGAGCATGTGGGTGCACACATGGTAAGGTGACACTCACCTTGTGTTTAGTTAACTATACAGAGTAACAGTTAACACTTCTAAATGAATGTAAAGATCCTAGGAGTTAGGATTTGATGTCTGCATACTTGAAGTTTAGTTAAGTTTAGTTGAGTTAGTGGATTCCAGTTCAATTCAGTTCAGTTCAGTTATCTTCAGTTGCATGCAAGTGCATGTTGCATGCATGTTGTTATTTTGAGTTGCATGTAGTTAGCTTCAGTTAACTTGTAATGCATGGCTAATAACATTGAGTTGTATGACAGATAACAGGGACTACCTCCAGTTAACAAGGGATGACCATTCTTTGGAAATGGTGTTGAGTAAATGTTTCAGTTAACTAGAAATCACTTAGAGCCAACTTGGGCACCTAAGATGCTTTCTTGGAATTAACTCCAATGCATGATAAGATATTTTTGAAGGCTCTGTTAAGTGGGACCCTCTTTTGGGCGCCATCTTTGAGGAAGAGCTTTGTAATTATCACCGAAGTGAAGGATGAGTTGTAGCTTTAGTTTGGGACACCCAAATGGGTAAAGCACATGTTCTAAGCTTTGGTCTTCACGGTAGAACTCAACTTGAAGGAATATGGCGTACCTTTTCAAGGGCTTGAGCTTGTGCATTGTAATTATCACCATTTGGAGATTACAAGGTTGCATATTGTCTCTATATCTCATTCAAGTTGAATAGAGTTGTTGTAATTGTTATTGCAGGTGTGAAGAAGATTGTTAAAGGCAGAAGAAGCATTCTCAAGCAAGAATTGGAGCTATTGTAATTCAGAGTTTGAATAATAATAATAATTCTTGGTGGAGTTTTTCGAAAGGGTTCCCGCGGTATATCTTGTGTGAAACTTCTATTATCTCTAGTTCTTCTATATAATTCTCTCTACATTCTAGATAAAAATGGATTAATCAAGATAATCACCCATAAAGAATATATGTAACAAAGAAAAGCTTACTTAGATCAACAATATTAAAGTTTTCTGAGTATTAAGCTAAGAAAACACCTCATTTTTCAACATTTGGTATGAGCTGAGGTTGGGTAGAGTATTGGGATGCCTTTCTCTTAAAAGATTGGAGGTTTTTTAGCTTAGTGGGAGCTCTTATTATTTTTTTATTTTCTTATTTTGGAATTAAGTTTTGTTACAATGAATTCAAGGTTAGAGATTGAAAGGTTCAATGGTTCTAACTATGAAATGTGGAAATTAAAAATGGAAGATCTTCTTGAAGAAAGAGATCAGTGGTTAGCGGTTAATAATGAGACAAAGATACCTACAACTATTTCAAATGAAGATTGGGCTAAGTTAGATAAGAAGGCAAGAGGAACAATAAGGTTATGTCTTGCTGATGCTGTTCTTTTAAATGTTTCAATGGAAACCAGTGCATATAAATTATGGAAAAGAATAGGGGATATTTATCAAACTAAGAGTCTCACCAATAAGTTGTATCTGAAAAGGCAATTATATTCATTGAAAATGAAAGATGGTGATTTAGTAGCACAACATTTAAATGCTTTCAATTTAATTCTCAGTCAGTTAGCATCTGTAGATGTAAAGCTTGAGGATGAAGGATAAGTGCATTTTATTGCTTTGTTCTTTACCAAATTCTTGGGAAAATCTAATTGTTGCAATTAGTGGAAATGGTGTAGATCCAAAGATGGACAACATTATTCCTAATCTCCTATCAGAGGAGATGAGGAGGAAGTCTAAGGAGGAAATCAAGATGCCACATTTTGTAAAAGGTAGGCCCTACAAGAAAAGGAGCCTAAAGGAAACAAGGAAGGGAAGGGTAAGTCAGAAGGACGAAGTAAGGTAAAGTGTTGGAACTGTGGGAAACCAGGACATGTGAAGAAGGATTGTAAGAACAAGAAAGAGAGTTCTGATTCTTCTATTGAGGAGTCCTCAGATGTTAGTATTGATGCATTGGTTATTTCAGCTAATATTGTTTGTGATAACTCTTTGCTTTGTTTTTTAGAGTAATCTTCATAGAGAGGATGGTAGTCACAATGCCATGTGTGACTCGGTATCACGGTTCAGTGGGAGTTATTGGTAGTGACTTGGATGCATCATTGGTAAGGTTATCTTCATGTGATTGGGGATATGGTTCGTTCTTGGTTTAGAGTGGTTGCTATTATGTCATGGTTTAACTCTTGACTCTAGATTAGAGTTTTGGCATATTACATGGTTCTCTTGAGACTAGGATGTATAAGTATGTTATGATGCATGTGATCTCCTAAGAGGAGATGGTTAGATCATGGATGTCATGTTTATGTTCTTGATTCATGATTGGAGCTTTGACATTGATCTTGTGTAGTTCTCTTAAGTTTTGAGTACATTAATCATTTGCTTGATTACTTCATGAAAGTGTTGTGTTGCATTTGGAGTTTGGCATGGATTGGTTGGTTACAGGTCCTCATGGATACTTGGAGAAATAGGTGAGGCTAGAATTCTCTTGTGGTAAGAGACATTTGTT